>JALPQI010015999.1:0-21434 GCA_025490895.1 Thaumatotibia leucotreta | reverse complement strand
GAAAAGTTTCGTACAAGCGGGTCATTTGGCGGACCATAAACTGACACATAGCGGTGAGAAGCCTTACGCATGTGACATATGTCACAAGCGCTTTGCCGTGAAAGGTTACTTGAGTAAACATAAGCGAGTGCACGCGGGTGAGAGTTCGTTCCCGTGTGATATGTGCGAAAAAGTGTTTAGACATAAGGGTAGACTGAGGCAGCACCAAGTACAACATGATCGTGTAATTGATACTTCTTAACTTACTGAAAACCGTAAATTTCTCTAATTATTTGTAAACCTCAGCGGTGGTTGGCTGCAAAATTGTGGACCAAAGTGCGTAGCCGGCATCTTGGCTATCTAGCGATTAGTTGAGTAGCGTATTTGTCACTCTTCTTTATTAGTGCCACAAAGACAGTTGCGTTTCATTCGTGAATGAATTTAAATGCTGGGCCATTTTTTATTCATGACCTATCTTACCCCCAAACCGAAACGCAGCAGTGTAAACATTGCTATGCTGCGGCAGGTGAACTGGTAAGACGGTGGTAGCTATCCGGGCGGACCCTGCACGAGGTCCTACTGTTATTAAAATATTGACTAAAAAGAGTCGGAGACTTATTCTTTTTAAAGAACCTTATCAACGATATTCCACACCCACACTACCTATAGGATTTTAGTAAATAAAAAAACATCCCACTTTATAATAAGTCAATAATCATCATCAGCCTATGAGAGTCCACTGCTGGACGTAGGCCTCTCCTATTAAGTATGCGTATAAATGCATTAGGAGGTAAATGCCCATAATCGCCACGCTGGACAAGCGGATTGCCGATCGCAGTAATGTGCCCACTATGATGAGGAGGACGCTGCTGCCCATCATCAATCTTTTATCAAATAATTGTCAATGACACTTCAATCCCTTAGTCGACTCTTACGACACCCGCAGGTGTTGGGGTGGTGACAAATGTATTCGGGTCAAACGCAAACCCATGTTCTGAGTTTTTCCGGTGGACAATCTAAAAGTTAAGGCCTACAAATCTTGATTTTCTTATGAAAGCCTTATCTACATTGAGACGTACTCCTTTTTCATTGCGTTGTATGATAAAAATCATTACTACCTGTCCATAGGCTGTTAACTATCGACCACAGGAAACAAAAAATGCGTGTTCAGCTGAACTGTAGAGCCCCTCTTTCATGTGGCCAATAATAAGCAACTGGTAGGAGTTTAGTCGTGATTTTTATCATACAATTCAATAGGAAAGGATTGCCTTTAAATGACAATAAGGGTTTAATAAGAAAATTAACTCTCATAGCCCTTAACTTTTAAAATGTCCACCGGAAAGACTCATAACATGATTTTGAGTTTGACCCATTCTTACTGCCGTCACCACACAGCTAAGTCAAGAATAAGTTATAAATTTAATGTTATAATAATCAATAACTTTCAAACAGTGTATTCTTCAGCTTTGTAAACGGACTCAGTGGATCCCAAGATACAGGCTCAGCCTAGCTTGGGGCGCACCTCGTATCGCCAGACAATGTTGATGGTTACTGCTGTGTTTGGGTAAATAAAGAGATTTATTATTATTGCACACTTTATTTCTTATGTTTCTTTTCACTCCTTTGCCACATGGAGGAAAAGTACCATAAATATCATAGATAATTTTGCTGAATGTAGACTTTATTTTATTTTTTACAACTTAGTAAATCTGCATTCACCTCCTTCTGTACCTCCATGTGGCCAAGGCGTGGAAACACCCTGTATAATATGAACAGAACCTCGATAATTGAAAACACAGGGACTTAGTTAATTTACGACAATCAAGCACAAAATTTCAGTAAAAACCCGGTGTTCATTTTATATACTATAAGCTACCTAATATAAGAACTTTTCCCCTCACTAGCTCGTAAAGCGCTCGTTTATCGTTTAATACGAGCGGGTAAAAACGCTTTTTACACACTTGTGAATAAAGTAATTTGACATTGCTCTAATTCCTATAGCCCCCTACTGCCTAGTATAAGTGGAGCTAGCTGTATGACCGTAGTAAACGTGCGCAATCGGAGCTCACATGTTAAATTGGTCGTTCTCATGGGTGACTTTGTAAGCCATTGGCTATATTTAAGTTCCAGAAGTAACTCTATTCTACGATACGTTTCAACATTGAGTTTTAAATGGTTTCTTTAAGTTAATTTACATTTGGATGAGATTTGTAATCATATTTCCTCGCGATAGTGAGGGGAAAAAGGTTGTATTACACTTGGCGGCAAAGTTTGTTCAACTCTCGTGCCTTGAGACCCTCGCAATGCTCAAGATTCCAGTTTTTGAACCACTCGCTACGCTCGTGGCTCAATTTTGGAATCTTTCGCTAGCTCAGGTCTCAATATTGGCACGACAGTTAAACAACAACTTTGCCCCTTTGTATAATAAATAACTATAGATCAAGTTCAAATTCCTAATTATTTTTTTAATTTTTCCCCTCACTAGCTCGTAAAGCGCTCTTTTATCGTTTAATGCGAGCGGGTAAAAACACATCTTATTCACATGTGAGGCAAAGTAATTTGACCTTGCTGTATGACCGTAGTAAACATGCGCATTCGGAGCTCACATGTTAAATTGGTAAATTCTCATTGGTGACTTTGTAAGCCATTGGCTATATTTAAGTACCTGGAGTAACTCTACGTTTTGACATTGAGTTTTAAATGGTTTTTCTAAGTTAAATTACATTTGAATGAGATTTGTAATCATATTTCCTCGCGATAGTGAGGGGAAAAAAGTATTGTATTACACTTTGCGGCAAAGCTTGTATAACTTTCGTGCCTTGAAACCTTTGCAATGCTCAAGATTCCAGTTATTGAACCACTCGCTGCGCTTGTGGCTCAATTTTGGACTCTTTCGCTAGCTCAGGTCTCAATATTGGCACGACAGTTAAACAACAACTTTGCCCCCTTGTATAATAAATAACTATAAATTTAACCCCTCATACAAAGTAACTAATGTTAGTTCAATAGTATTCCTTGTACGCTTTCGATGTTTCCATACTGAAAGTTCATCGTAATGGTTGGTAGAATTGAGGGTCGGTAGCGGGAAGGAACGTCGTCCCTTTCCACCCTGTATACCATTTTTCATCGCACCTGTTCGGTAAGTGCGCCAATACGCTGCGGTGATGCGCTGTGTAGGTGCGTCATTACGTCCTAGTAGGCCGTTAAGGATTTTCATACAACATTACGTCGCACTAGCGCGGTGCGGCGCACGCCGCGCGCCGCGCCGAGATTTCTTTTATGAAAATGATGAAATTAAGTCATCCCTGATTTAGACCATTTTAGAGTAGTTTTGTGAAAATATATTGTTTTATATACTTTTTTGCATCACAGGTGTGATGAAAAACATTGTGTGTACCACGGGCGGTACAAGAATGATTACGCAAATTCTTACTTACCGCCCTAAATACACAATGCACTATTATTACACCAATGTTGTTTCACCATAGCATGCCTCGATTAAATAAACATTATTTTGAGACAAATATTGTACATGTGGCTGAACTTTAGGATTAGGAGGTTAGGGGTAGCCAATAAAACTAAAAATAAAACGACTAATTTAATATATAATAACTATTTATTTAAGTATATAAACATTACATCGATTAGAAAAAAAATAATTCATTTGCCTAACACAAAACTGAAGGAAATAATATACCTTAAAACAACATACAACCTCACACTACACGTATTTTAAAAAGATTAAATTAAAAAAATCCAATAAAATTATTTTTAAAAACTTGCAGATTATTCAATTGCATTGTCGAAATCTATTTTTTTTAATTAACATCTAATTTCTTACAAACTATTCTTTTTTTAACGCTGCATTTATTTTACAATTTTTGGGTCCGTTTAGTGTAAATTTAGCTAAAAACTTGATATATTACTTTCTCTTGACACGTATTTTATAAAAAACTCATTATATACTTACGCCATATTCAAATTGATTTTATTTACATTATTAAAAAAAATAAAAATAGTGATGTCCGCATTCAGTCGAGATTCAAAACCGATACCGGTTTTATTATTTCCATTTTTTGGTTTCACTAAAGGAACCCAAACTTGCTCAATCTATGGACAGAGCCAACGCTCCTAACTTATACATCTACCTCGCCGAATCTCTAAGAAATAATCTAATTTATACAGATTTCCATACACCCCGAGAAAAAAACCCTATTCTACAGATGATACCAGAAAAAATCCGCCACGCTATCTCGTATAAAAATCTCCACACGGAAAGCGTTATCGAAAAACACGCAACAACATATACTAACATTTCCTCTATCTATACCACAGCAGGAAAAATTGCAATATTAATTAGTAATCAGAGAACTAACAATTCTGTTTCTAAAACTGTTTATTAATAAGACAAATCATAGACAAAAGCAAATACAAGAAGAAAGAATACAAGAGCCCAAGGGCTCCAAAGGTTAGTAATTGAGAGGCCTAAATATGCGCTTAACATCACAGTCAACATCTTTATCATTGTAGCATGGTTCCGGCAACTTTAGTGCAACCGTGCACCGAACGTTTAAAAAAAATATCCATTTGTGTTTGCTTCTAAATTAAGATAAGTTGTACGATTTTACGATAACGCTCCCAAAATACATTTAAGCCGTGAGAATAGCTTCCACAATCCATATTTTCATATAACATGAATAAATGCAGATTCGAAATACGAAAGAAATTTCGTCCACACGCTTATAACGGATAACCTTCCGTTTGAAGTGTATAGCCGAAAATTATTTCGCCGAAACCGTTTCTTCGGAATCCGACCGTATTCCGGGAATTCAATCAACTGATATGGGGAATCAGAAAAAATGCGCACATACTTAATATTGTTAAATTAAGTTACAGAAAAGGTAACATGAATATAAAAACTTGTAATTACAATTGATATCTTGCAAACATGACAACGTGATAGACTGATAGATAATATCAAATAGAAGTAGGTATATCTCTCAGAGATTTCAAACTGTAAAGAAAGGTCTTTGAGTATAGTTTAGAACTAACATAGGCCTGTTTTATGATTTGTAGGTTTCTAAGTATTTTGCGCATTTCCCCTAATTCTAAACTCGCAGATAAAACCGTGCGCTTATTGAACTTAAAAATAAAAAAAATACAAATCTAGGAACATTAAGAGCTTAAAACGAAATATTCTAAATAATTTATTTAAAACGTGGAAGATATTTAGTTAAAAAATGTTATTGGAACACACAAATCTATAAGTGCGTTTTTAAGGAAGATTTGTAGCAGGATTAAAAAGTTACTACCATAAAATAAAAGTACATATAAAGCGGTCAGAAAATATAAGGATAGAGATAATACAAAAAGAAAAAGTTTCTTTTTTAAACGACGATTGGTGGTTAATAGAGAAACAGAATGCACATAATGTGATCGATAAGGAAAAGCTGCAAATTATATATATTTCGTCATATTATAGTTCAAACAATTCTGAAGTGTCCTCGGTTTATATGTATACAGGTATAACTGGTATGAACAAGTTCAAACTTTATTGCTTCCAAAATATCAGTTATTTACTTAAACACGGACGAAGCGCTTCCTAAGTCTTTACCTCTAACTTAGCTGCGATTATTTAGTAAATTATAATCCTGCTACAATGTTAAATCAACTTCAAATACAAGAATACTTGAAATCACGTCATAGACAAAATACCTATGTATAATCAATACATACATATGTTATTCGAAATAAAAAGAAGCTAATTTTGTTAATACACGAAACAATTTGCTACCGAATTTCGGTCATTATATTTAACACAGTATTTATTAAAAGACCACCGTCATATAGGTATATTGTTAAATCTGATAAAACAGGTTCAGCCGAAACCAAAACCAGATAATTGAAATACTAGAATTTAAAGTTCTGTTATACAATTTTACTAAAATAATCCAAAAATTGTGATTTAAAATAAATAAATTCATTGCATCGAACTTTGATGTGCCGACGGTATTAGTCAATTGTCCACAAGATTTCTTTTCTTTTTCAATTGTGTTAGATACATTTAAAAAAGAATTGTACGAAGATTGTAAATATACAACTTTACACTTTCAGATTTCTTGTGAAAAGGTTCCGATGTTTCTGAAAACATTCACAATCGTGTAGAAAAAACCCCGTTACAAGCACATCTAATCGAAAATACTGCGGCTACCCGACTAAGACCCAATGGAAAGATAAATTAAAATAAATAAACCTGAAGAATCGTGAATCTAAAGAAAATCGTATTTTTATCAGATCGCATTAACGTAGTTACGCGCCAACCCACCATTTAGGATTTTGAGATCATACGAATACAATTTTGTCAAAATGGGGCATGATATTTATAATTTTTTACATGTAAAAACTGAAAAAAAAACTGTTATTTTAAGTTAATTTGTTAAATATTTACGAACATTCCATTACTTAATTGGGTTTCTTTTAATGATCTACCTTGTGTTTGCTCTATTCGCAAAATGCTTGCCAAATTAGTTGACAAGTTCATTTTTTTAAAACAGCATAAATCTCGACCTGAGAGGCATAAGCTCGGTTCTGTGGGTATGAGATATACCTAAATTCGACCTTGTCTCGAAAACAAAAAGTTACACTTACAAGTCAGAGAAATTGCTAAATCCGACCTTATGCCTTTCATGTCGAGAAATACAGTTTCATGTTTAGAAAGGGTTTTAGGTCGTACATTGATAAATATTACCTTTGTAGTAACTGCCGTATTAATCCAAATCGTATCGCCTTATTATTTCATATTACCAAACCATTCGCATGTTGGGAATGAAACTGTCTTTCCAAAATGAAAATCTAAAAAGAAAATATCGACTTCATTTCATGAATTTTCGAATTGGGTCACATTCGTTCTAAACATACGAATTGTTAGGTTTAAAAAATGCATTTTCAATTCAGTGTGAGAGGCGACGTCATCGCATGTTATTCATAATACATTTATTACAGAAATTTAAACGTCAAATTTACTAGAGCACGGAATTGCATACATAGTAATGTGTTGCCAACTTTACAGGCATTCTATACGTGGATTTTTTTTAATAATAGTACCTCACAAATAATAAGCCGAATTATTTTAGTATATCCATTCACTACAAAGGCAATGCCGAACTCTTGCAGTTTTACAAGATGTAACAAAACGAGTCATGATCCCTTCAAGGATACCTTTTACTATCGTATTTAGATTAAGGAAAAGCAACTATATCGTTCGCTGTGTAATTCCGCCTATTTGGACATTTTGAAAAAAAAACGTTTTGTTATCAATACACGATACTAAATACGAATTTTAACCGACTACTTTTGTTACACCGTAATTGGGTCAAAATTATTTTCGTTGTCTTGTTTCTTAGCACTCTGTCGCGCTTTTAGTTGCTGTTTCGACTCTGTATAAAAAAAAACCCGGTGCACTTGTATTTCTTTTTCACGTTTAAATCCATATATCAAAAATTGAAAACAAAACATCATCTCGTACATAAATCACCACTGCGTCACGTTTTTTAGGGACACAAAGTAAGACAACGAAAATAATTTTGACCCAAATATAAGTAGTGATGTCCCATGAAATAAAACTATGAAAACGGATAAACTCGCGTATATTAACTAATTTTAACGACACACGCCGACCACGAACCCTGTAAAGTGTTCGAAACGTCGGAATGAAGTTAAAATTAGTTAATATACGCGAGTTTATCCGTTTTCATAGTTTTATTTCATGTGTAATCCTCGCGGTAACCGAAGAAAATATTAGTGATGTCCCCTTTAGCCGAAACCGAAACTGATACCGAATTCCTGGCAAGCTGGCGGTCGGTTAGCAAGTTCACTGCATGAAATAGTCCGGGTGGTCGGGATCTTTCTCGAACCGTTTGGCCTCTTCCTGCATGCTCTCTTTGATTTTCAAGATGGCTGCGGATTCTGTTTGGTCGTTTTGGTCCCCGCCTGGCCCCCCGAAACCTATGAAAAGTACCCTTTAACATTCATATTTTATATCTAAGGTTCGCTTGTTTGGGTTTGATGTTGGAATTGTGATGTCATGAAGCTTTTAATTCCTCGTAACGCCCAATGTACCATTATTAGGACAACTTCGAAAAATCAACTTTAGAAATGTGACATCGATTTTTATATATATATATTTTTTTAATTTATTATATAATATTATTTATTCTGTTCCTAGGACATTGAGGATACGAGTATGTGAAACACAAAATAAAAATACTGGACATATTGATGGATAATGGTTGTATTTCTGTCGCCTATCAATATGTATAATATGTCATACACGTTGTATTAATGCAAATGCGTAATGATGTCTGACATAGACGAAAAAAGCACAACCATTATAGTCCCAAGGAAGAAAATCAGTCTGATAAAGATTGGAAGACTAGAAAGATGATGGTTTCATTTAGAAAGTCGTTTGAAAACGGACATATTGGGGGCATTCCACGAGAATGTCGCTTACGTGTCGCTTATACTATGTATGGCAGCTACGTTAAATAAATGCTCAAAGAATAAACTGTGTGAACGTGTAAGGGCATTTTCACTTCTAGGGACACCCAATTAGCTTAACTCTCACAAAAAAGTTAACGTCGATGTCAGTTTTGTAACGACAATTAAGCATGAAATATTTATGTAAATCCACTTTATTTATGTTTTTATATTGCATAAGCCCGTATTCTTTCTGGATTATATGATAAAAAAATATTTTTGTTGAAATTTAATGCTTAACTGTCGTTACAAAGCTGACATCGAAGTTAACTTTTTTGTGAGAGTTAAGCTAATTGGGTGTCCCTAGAAGTGAAAATGCCCGTACAAGTTAAGTCCCGGAATATTACCACACTATAACTCGGGTTCCTATCATTTTTAGTACTAAAAGAATCGCGTTACGTAAGCGACATTTTCGTGGAATCCTCCATTGGGACATTGGAAGGTCAGGCCGGCTACCAAGATCTCTTAAATGCGATTCATTTTAGATTCGGTTTGTCTTTTTTTTCAGTTATTTAAGGAACTGACACTTCACGATTCAGATTAGGACCTTAACTGATTCGCATTAGTAGATCCTGGTAGTTGGCTAAGTGAAACTATTTTTTCCTAACTAGTTCGGAAAAGTAAACTTTGCGTTTTTATCTTTTTAAGGCACTTGTTATGAAAAAAGTCGTTCGATACACATGTCAAAACTTTTTTTTTTGCACTTGCATCGAAATGTACTATTTTATTGGACGTTTTCAGTTTCTTTGCCATTTATAATATATGCAACTTGACCTTATATTGTATTACCAATAAAATGTAACATGGATAGAGCAAATAAAGGATACTCATAAACGAATTGATATTTTAACCCTTTTATTTATTAAATATCGGTAAATAAGCTAGTTTTCTAACATTAATTGGACGTAATTATGCAAAAAGGAACCAATCCACACGAATCTGTCATTTTTACAGATTTTAAAGATTGACTTTGTTTCTTGTGATTTAAAGTGTTAATTAGAATGAAAAATTCATGTGGGTTGGTTTCCTTTTGCATAATTACGTCCAATTATAAACATCAATTCATAAAACGTGAATCAAACTTTGAAACAAAACAATATTTAGGTAAGGGAGAAAATACACACAGAAATATGTTCATACCGGTATTCGAACCGGGGACCTCCAGTTTCGTAGGCATCACTATACTCTGTTTTGTTTGATGTTTAAAAAAAGGTAAACAATCTTGCAGTATTTTTTTATTGAAAAATGCATATAAAAATCCAAACTAGGTACTTAATGAATCAAAACAATGTAAATCACTGTACAGGTGTAGTGAGAAATTACTTGCCTTCGGAAACGTTCGTAAACACATGCTGTTTCAGGCAGTGTCACAGAGTCTGACTGAAGTAGCATGACAGCTATTACTGTCAGTCTCAGTGTCAATGTCAGCATGACGTTGACGAACGTTTCCGAAGGCAAGTCATTTCTCACTACATCTGTATTTCCTAGTTATATTATGTATATTAGCTAAAACTTATTTTCTACTCGTAGTTTTCAATAAAAAGATACTGCAAGATTGTTTACCTTTTTTTAAGCACCAAATCAAACAGAGTATAGTTAGCGTACGGAGGTCGTCTAACTTATATCGTGATTGTCTTTATAAGATGTTGAAAGATGTTTAATTGGCAAATACTATAGCTCGTTTTTTGGCATAAGAAAGAAAGCTGTCTTAACATGTCTTTTTTTAACAGGAAAAAAAAAACGGGTGTAATATTACTAGGATCAAACTGGTACCGTCGAACGGGGTGACATCATTTGAAAGCATCAATTTGTTATATACCTAATTAAATTGTTATAAGTGTTACTTTTTTACAATTCAGATAATACCACAATGTTGTAACAGATGTTACCGTAGAAATCTACACCCAAAGAAATGAAAGACTAGTTGTTTTTTTTTATTTTTGACGTTCAAAATGTTTTTGTTTATTATTATGATCCTTTATTTATTTATCTCTTTTTAAAAAATGTCAATTTTTTGTAATAAATTCTTTTTAATAAGATGTATTATTATACTGTTTTGAAAAAATAAGTCCACCTGAGTTTCTTACTGGTTCTTCTCAGGAACGGCGTAGGGTTTGAACCAGTAGTAGATTTTTTTTTCTCTCTCTTGATAATGTCAGACGATTCGAAAATGCTTATTAATAAGCTTACTTGAATAAAGAATAGTTAAATAGTTAAAAAATAGTTATGCAATATAAAAACATGAATAAAGTGGATTTACGTAAATATTTCATGCTTAATTGTCGTTACAAAACTGACATCGAAGTTAACTTTTTTGTGAGAGTTGAGCTAATTGGGTGTCCCTTGAAGTGAAAATGCCCATAGGTGTTACTTTTTTACAATGTAGATAGTCTCACAATGTTATAAGTATAACAAAAGTGCTTACTATAGAAATCCACTGTGAAGAACTCTGGTTTTTTTTTGACGTTCAAAACGTTAAACAAAGACACGCGTTTACTTTCTGATGCCAAAACACGAACTACAGTTGAGTCGGTTAACTTCAAACTTAGATAAATCCATTCTAACTATATGAGAGATAATTGAAAAAAGTGTTAATTCGGTGATTTTAAAGGTAGATTATCTTTATTATGGCTAAAGCAATAAAAAATCGATCCTGTACGACAATCTCAGCTTAAAAACCATCTAAACTAGTGTATTCTTTTCAAAAAATATGAATTTTGATTGGATTTACCTTCATTTGATATAATCGTTTGCAATTCGTCTTTGAAAAAACTCAGTGAGGATTTATACAATTTTGATTTAACATACCTGGATTTATCAAGATTTGAAAAAATTGACGACGTATAATTGACGTCGACTGACAGCCATGTTGAACAAACTTCTTTCGCTGATTGGCTTTGATGGACTTGCCTTCATTTGAAATAAACTGTCTTATGGATTTACCTGATTTTGATAAAATATCGTGATTTTAACTTTATTTTTCTCAAAAACTACATGAAATTATACTTAACCCATTAAATAGAAACAAAACCAATTTCAAAAATCAAAAATGTTACAAAATGTCAGAAATGGATTTACCCGCGTTTGAAGTTAACCGACTCAGTGATCCTACTGTAATGCTAGTACTCACTTAAGTTGTAATCGCCCATGCCGGAGCCCGAGTCCTCGCGCGGAGTCCCCGGGCCGCCGCCGACGCCGCCCGGGGACGACTTCATGCCGTCCACGCCTCCTAGCCCTGCGGGAGTCGGGATATGACGGAAACTGTGCCGTTCTCAAGTTCTCGATATATCGAACACGTATATCCTCGTAAGCAGGGCCCGTAACTTTCATGCCGATGACATCAATTTGACGTCTTTAGGGTGATCCCAAATAGTTTTATTGTTCATTTTAATTGTTAGTCGTCAATCATTTTAATCATGTACAAATGACTTCAAAAGTAATATTTACTTGTGAAATAAATAATACCTACTCGATACGCGCTTTAAGTTAAAGAGCAATTCTGTTTTCTACGTAATTATTGAAATGTGTTAACAATATCATTTAATAAAATGTATGTACAAAAACAAATCAAATAATTTGAATTTTTTGTTATCTTCTTTTTTATGTTACGAGGTGTGCAATAAAGAGCATTGTGTATTGTATTGTATAATTTTATTTATGTTTCACGTATCAAGTAGGTATTATTAATTTCACGTGTAAATATACTACTTTTGGAGTTATTTGTACATGATTAAAATGATTGACGACTAATGATTAATAATTATCAATAAAACTATTTGGGATCACCCTAAATGGAGCGTGACGTCAAATTGATGTCATCGGCATGAAAGTTACGGGCCCTGCTCGTAAGGCACTGCTCTCACCGTGAGCTACTAAGCTATGAACTATGGGCTACACAGATGTCATATATACCATAGATCAGCGGTCGGCAACCGGCGGCCCGCGGGCCGCATGCGGCCCGCGAAGGGGTCAGTTGCGGCCCGCGAACCTCCTTGACTATTTTGTGTATCGTGTATGTTAAAATCACGAACCTCATCAATGGCCATACACATTAACAGAAAACCTAGTTATAAATCGGAGGCGACAATTATTATTATTAAAATATATGTATTTCGAGTCAGTGGCATGGCAACAGACAGAAACAGCAAAATAAAAATAGTAAAGGGACAAGATTTAATAAGAGTATAGGTACAATTCAAATAATAAATAATTGAAAATCGAAATGCAATTTATCTTTGCAGTCGGGCACTCTAATATTAAAAAAAAGAAACATGCATTTTTCGACGTATTGCCGTGATAGTAAATTCGTCTACCTTATCTATGAACGTTAATTTTGTACCGAGTTTCAGAGGCGAAATAAGAACTTCTTGAAATACTAACAATGTCCGATGTAGTCATGACTCGCTTGGCCTCGCAGGCTGTTGCGCCTCTGTCGGACGCTCCGGGTCTTCAGCCCTACGCGCAGCTCGGCCTGCGGCCTTCTCAAGGGTTCGAAGCCAACCGTCGGGTCTCCGGCCCTCCAGTTCGCTTGTTAAGACAGTTAGGTCGGGCAGTTGTACCGCGTGGGTTCGAACGTGACGTTCCGGGGCTTCGGCCCTACGCGCAGCTCGGCTTGCGGCCTTCGCAAGGATTCGAAGCGAACTGTCGGGTCTTCGGCCCTCCAGTTCATTTGTTAAGACAGTTAGGTAGGGCAGTTGTACCGCGTGGGCTCGTTCGAGACACTCCGGGCCTCCGGCCCTATGCGCAGCTCAACCTTCGGCCCTCTGGCTGGGTTTATATAGGTACTGGGGTAGTTGAACGCTTGGTAGCTAAATTTTCTCGGAGCTCGGCCTTCGGCCTCGCTTTAAATAACTTAGTGGTAGCACGCTGGGGGCTCGCTTAGATTTACATCGGTTCGGGTAATGTTCCGTCCATTCCGCAGCGAGGCCTTCAACCGCGCCCAAAATTACTAGGGTTCGGGACCGCGAAGTGAAGTTCCGGGCCTTTGATCCTCCGCAAGGTCGGTCTACGGCCTCCCGACCTGAAAGCTCACCTTTTGGTCTCGCTTAATTTACGCGGGATTTTGGCTTTATGTTCCGAATCGTGAATTTTTTCAAAAAAAATTTAGGCTATCACTCCTGGCCCACATAATGCCCGTATGCCAAATTTACCTAATCTTCCTACCTCTCTAAATCTACCTAAGTAGGGCAGTTAAGCAGTTATACCGCGTGGGCTCGATCGTTACGCTCCGGGCCTTCGGCCCTACGCGGAGCTCGGCTTTCGGCCCTCTGGCTGGGTTTATTTAGCTTCTGGGGTTGAACTCTTGGTAGCTAAATTTTTTCGGAGCTCGGCCTTCGGCCTCGCTTCAAATTACTTAGAATTGGCTCACTCGGGATTTCGACTTTTTGTTTCGGGGCGCCGTCATCCTGAATTATTTCCATATTTTTTTCAAGGTATCACTCCTGGCCCACATAGTGCTTGTATGCCAAATTTCAGCGCGATCGGACCATTATTTTAAAAGTTTCATATAAATGCCTTTTTGTCCAATAAATAAAATAAAAAAAATTTGGAATCTGGAGAGCCCAAAAGTCACGCATTCGGATTTCCAGTTTCCACCCCCATCTGATAAAATAAAAAATATAAAAAATCGTCGATAAGATGTTATTTGCATAATAATATATAGGTATTGCCATATTCAACTCTCCCTTATTGACAACCGATAATATGAGTATTTTTTTCGAACAAAACCTACATATTAACAACCGCGGCCCGCGTCAATTTCGTTAACTACTATGTGGCCCTTGGATGCTAAAAGGTTGCCGACCCCTGCCATAGATCAAGCAAACGTATCTACAATCTACATAGCGTGTCAAATGAACTCAGTGAAATCCACTGAGTTATTCGTCTTTAATCGCAGCTTGCAGCTTTCGGGCGTCAAATTTTGTAAGTTGAAGTGAACAAAAACATTAATAATGCCTCATAAAGTAATATTAATTGCAACAACACAAAAAAATATGAATACTCAAGGGCCTGAGACATATTTAAAATCATAGGCAAGTAACAACTTCGGTACAAAATCTGACACGCTCGGCCGCCATACAAATGAATGAACTTGTTTCTTCTATCCAAATCTAATTCTGTGATGGGCTATAAACACGAACAAAAGATACGCACTGCCGTGTAAATAAAAGAGACACGGCGATACTCGCCCGGCGGTGATAGCTGATAGCTAGGCGAGTATCGCCGTGTCTCTTTTATTTACACAGGAGTGCGTATCTTTTGTTCGTGTTTATAGCCGATAGTTCATAGCATAGTAGCTCGCGGTGAGACCAGTGCCTAAGGCCCATCCATACAAGAGAAATATCCATTATCATTGTAATTTTTACCCACTCGGCAGGCAATAAAGTTTATTCGATATTTTTACAAGGCAGAACAAATTTGTTCGATAGGAATAAGTACTGAGCCTTACGAAGATTTATGCGAGATCTAAGAATGAACGTTTGACAGTTTTATAGATTAATCCTTGTTAATATATAAGTAAGACATTTTTCCTATAGACTTAACGTCTATTTTTAATCCTTTATAGGGCACCGGTCTCAAAAACGACCACCCTGTATCACTATCTTTTTGTATTTTATCGTGTACAGATTTTTTTTGTGCTATAAGATGGCATAGATTCAGAATTTTTTTGAGCCCGGACCGTTAAAAGGATAAGGCTCATTTCTGTACTGCCAAATGTTCGTTCTTAGAAATTCAGTTCGTGCATTATTTATTTTAAGAACTCTTTCGATAGCAACTGCTTGTAAATATTGCGCATCGGTTATTTGAAAGAGATTTGGGTCAAACTCAAAATCATGTTATGAGTCTTTCCGGTGGACATTTTGAATGTTAAGGGCTATGAGAGTTAATTTTCTTATTTAACCCTTATTGTCATTTAAAGGCACTCCTTTCCTATTGAATTGTACGATAAAAATCACGACTACACTCCTACCAGTTCCTTACTATTGGCCACAGGAAAGAGGGGCTCTACAGTTCAGCTGAACACCCTTTTCTTTCCTGTGGTCGATAGTTAACAGCCTGTGGACAGGTAGTAATGATTTTTATCATACAACGCAATGAAAAAGGAGTAAGTCTTAATGAAGATAAGGCTTTCATAAGAAAATCAAGCTTTATAGACCTTAACTTTTAGATTGTCTACCGGAAAGACTCCGAACATGGGTTTGCTTTTGACCCTTAAGCTTATCAGTCGAAAATTTAATAATCATAAAACAAAAAAATATAAATTAAACTGCAAAGGTTGGACTTCTGCTTTAAGATAAAGTGGGGTAAGATGAAACAGGTATTTTTAACCCTTTGACCATTTGACAGCTCTGTCAAAGCATTCAATTTCGAACCTTACATATTTATAAATTAATTTGGTTTTGTTTTTTATATGACGATAAATATGTTGCCAATACCCACAGAATTAGATTTGGATAGAAGAAACAAATTCATTAATTTGTATGGCGGCCGAGCGTGTCAGATTTTGTACTGAAGTTGTTACTTGCCTATGATTTTAAATATGTCTCAGGCCCTTGAGTATTCATATTTTTTTGTGTTGTTGTAATTAATATTACTTAAGGAGGCATTATTAATGTTTTTGTTCACTTCAACTTACAAAATTTGACGCCCGAAAGCTGCGATTAAAGACGGACAACTCAGTGGATTTTACTGAGTTCATTTGACACGCTAAGTAAATACGTTTGCTTGATCTATGGTATATATGACATCTGTGCCAATACCCATTAAAGGGTTAATGGGGTAAAACAAAAAGCTACCAGCAGACGCTATGCCAGAAGGACTTTTAGTCTTACCCCATTAAAAACCGTTTCATCTTACCCCACATTACCTTATTTAGTTGAAATACGAATTGTTATGAATTTTAAGAATTCTTGTATCGCTAATAGCTCTAACACTAATATTTTAGAATTATTATAACTAACGTGAGACTCAAACATATTTAAATATTGATCAAACGGGTTACTCACGTAATTTAACCCATTGTGACCTAGCGGTGCCATGGCACCGACTTTTGTTTAGAAAAATAAAAAAAATGATAAAGCTTTATATCGCCTAAATTGACCTCAGAAACAATATTTTAGAATATTTTCCAATTGTGAGACGTGAAATAATTCAGGTTATAATGGGTTAAGTCGATAATTCCTCGACATGTTTCGTACACAACAACATGTCGAGCAATTATCGACTTAAATTACGTGAGTAACCCGTTTGATAAATATTTAAACACTAATGTTGTATACTAAATACAAGGCCTGAAAAAATGCATAAAACTAAACATGCTTTTTTTCAGGCCATAAATTGTGGGCACTATTTGTTCTGTTTGCTTCATTCTTACTCTAAATACTTAAAATAAAAATGCCAAAAAAGAAACATGATCAAAACGAAAATAAAGTTTTTACAATGTAGCAAATAAAAAAATATAAACATATTTGATCATATTCCTAATTCCATGCCAATCGTCAGTGAAATCTAAAAAAAATAAACAATCCTAAAAACTTGCATTATTCCATAATCACGGACTTTTAGAACACAATCTTGGTTTTATTATGAACTTAAAATCTTAAACCTTGAGTTTACATACATTTGGACGAAATTATGCAAAAGGGAACCAACACACAAAAAAAAATTCAATCTAATTAACACCATAAATCAAAATAAACAAGTCAATCTTTGAAATGACAATTCATGTGGGTTGGTTGGTTCCTTTTTGCATAACTACTTCCATTTTTAGTTAAAATTATTGATATTTATTAGTATTAACGTAAAAATGTATCTGCGAAGTGTTTCACGATATGATGTGAAATGCTATAAAAAGTCAGCCATATTTGTTTACTTTTTTTTTAGATTCTACTGACGATTGTTATACTTATAAACCTAAAGAATGATGTGAATATGTACGCTATTTTAATTATTTAGAACTATTAATATATTTAAAAAAAAAACATATTTGGAAATAAAAATGTATTCTGGTTAAATTGAATGTAAATAGTTATTTTACGACAGTTTCAAATTTTAAATGCGAATTTTGATTTAGATGTGACTATACTTTACTTTATTTTGAAATTAGTAGGTATCTATTCAGAGGAACAAGTACTAACTCCAGATTTAGATACCCCCTTATTCGTCGTAAACGTCTTCTAAATTAATACGCCGCTAAGTATCGTTTGGCCCTTTCGCTCTTATAGACATATTGATAAGACTAAAAGCGACAAGTAATAAAATGCTTGTTTTCTTAAAAAAAACGAATTTTAATAGAAAACTACTACCGTATTTCTAGAATAACTAATTAGGTAATTCTACTAAAAAAATAACTAAAAAAGCAGAAGTGCGGCAGCGGCTTGGGTAATAGGATAAAGAGAATTAAGAAATTAATGAATTAATGTTTTTTTTCAATAGTTGAACAGCAAAAAAAGGAAATATTATTATTTAAAAATTAACGAGTAGACGAAACGATTTTTAATTACGTGAATTTTAACCCTTCTTCTGTGTTTGATAAGGACCCGTACATTAGGTATTGAAGTCAAATTGGTACATAATTTGAATTTAAAATCAATTGTAGTGATCCTTAGCAACCATGGACGACCGGTTAACACACATTTATATTAATAGCGATATCATTTTATTTCTATTAATTTTATTAATTTAATTTGTTACTATACTCAGACAACGAGATCAAAATAAAGCAGGACTCGTCTATTATTTTTATAAAGGGTATATTAATTTAGTGTAAAAGATTGGTCATGAATAAACCTAGATATAAGTATTAGTCTAATTAGTCTCGCTCATCTTTCAATAAATCTTTAGTATCATAATTTTTGTAAAGCGAATCTTATCAACGGCTGTAGGTAATCGAAGTAAAACAAAATGTAAATCACTTCCTTTAAGGGCATTTTCACTTCTAGGGACACCCAATTACCTTAACTCTCACAAAAAAGTTAACTTCGATGTCAGCTTTGTAACGACAATTAAGCATTAAATATTAACAAAAAGTTTTAATTATCATTTAATCCAGAAAGAATACGCGTATACGCAATATAAAAACACGAATAAAGTGGATTCATGTAAATATTTCATGCTTAATTGTCGTTACAAAGCTGACATCGAAGTTAACTTTTTTGTGAGAGTTAAGCTAATTGGGTGTCCCTAGAAGTGAAAATGCCCTTAAAACCGAATCTGGTCGCCACGTGACAGGCATTGCCTAGTGTGGGGCCGCAGGATATTTGTGTATTAGTTTAAGGTTTTTCATTTTAAATAAATATTTTTTATTTTTATTTTATTTACCTCTCATCACGAGTAAACTTAACTGATTTTTATCTCTCCTTCTATATAAGTGTAAGTATTACTTACACTTCGACCTCAAGTAACTTGACATCCACAATTTCACAAGCGACCTATTTTAAGTTTTTTAATGATAAATCAGCAGTGTTTGAGTGAATTTGTCTCTGGTTACTCATATCTAACGTTATTCCAGCATTCTATTTACAAAAATTACATTCGGTTACAAATAGTCAAAGACTAATAGTTAAAAAACAACCAAAGTAGTTTTCGTAATAGAATACACATATACTATATTTTGTTGGTAAAATGGCAAATTCCTAGTATCTCTGTTTGCAAGTTTCATCTGTTAATATTATGTATATGTACCTATGAAATTTATGTATACATATTATATTTCTATACGTGTATATTTTACTTTACATTGTGTTTTTAAATATTAAATTATCAGTTAGGTTACAGTATTTACCCTTTTTTTGTAACTTTAACTCTGCATTTATCGCACAGCCTACATATTTTTTGCTTTGCCCGAAGGTTGACTGGTAGAGAATGCCTTGTAGCATTAAGTCCGCCTTTTGTACAATTGTATTTTTCTTTTTGTGCAATAAAGATTAAATAAATAAATAAAAGTTACTAAGACGCTCATAAATATAGGAATCAATCTTATAATCTATTTTAGACTGAGTAAAGCGGGCCAGAACTGTGTTCATAGATTCTTAGGAACTTAAAATCAACAGGTAACTAATGTTCTTTACTTTTTCAAAGAATTATATTATTATTGTTTTAATAAAATCAATCAAGTCTACTTCTTTCAGTCCCATCTTACATGCTATATTTATATATTCAGTGATCGACTGATCTAGCATCAGTAATACTAATTATTATAGTGTAAAAATAGTGCTAATCCGTTTAAATACATCTGCATATGAGAATTAAGGGAGATTTCCCTAAGAAATGTTTCTATCCATTTAGAGGATCCTCATCATGGTGTACTGATCAGTACATGTCGAGCAATTATCGACTAAAATTACGTGAGTAAACCGTTTCATCAATATTTACATATGAATATTTGGAATGATAAAACCAGTCCCATAAAAAAACGTTACAATATGTCTAAATCCATTGGGTCCATGTTTTGTCAGTCTAAAATAGTACATTACGACACAAGTGCTAAAAACTGGAAATCCGAAACGATTGGCGATGTTTTAAAACACGACCGAAGGGAGTGTTTTAAATCGACACGAGTTACGAATTTCCTTTTTGCACGTGTCTCGTACGACATTTTTTAGTACAGATGGCCCTTCGAAGTTTTGGACCTGACGTAAAATGAGCCACTTCTCGCACTAGAGCCTAAAAAAGGCACCATCTGTACTAAAAATACTTATTTTTATAATAAAACGTATCATCACTATTTTTACATCTTGAATGTAGTAACTTATACGTGAAGCTAAATCAGTCAAATACTAATATAACTATGACTATATGGTGATCATGAAAAATCAAAACTTATGACATTTCAGTACTAATCAATAGACAAATATGATCATTTTTTTTATATCATAAGTTTCGATAGCATAAGTCAGTCCTCGCTCGGACGTTTGTGACGACTGAAACTAGTAAAAGCGCAGGCAGGGGACTTCCGGTTTCGACCAATACCGATAAACTGACGCCCATAGGGCAAGGACTGACTTATCGCCTGGCGTGATTGGCGCCTATCAAATTCGGAAACGTTTTGTCCACGTTTCTTTTGACCGAAAACGTTTTTAACCTTTTTTTTAATTATTAGTTATTACTTTAATTCCTTTGTGTACCGTCGTTACGTACAAATAGCTTTACCGCGAACTCCGACTTTCGCAAATTTCGGGGATTTGTCTCTGTCACTCTAATAACGCCTTCGTTGGTGTGATAGAGACAAACCCCTCAAATTTGCGAACTTCTAAGTTCGCGGTAGTTAAACTATTTATTTTTCTATGACAAATAAATCGATAATGCTCAAAAACGTCATCGCTTAGCTAAGCATAGAAAACCTCTGTTATACGAGATAAACGAGCGATTCTATGGGACGTGTGATTACTCCATATAATGCTTTTTTTTTATATTGTAATCGACTTCAAAAAAAGGAGATTGTAAAATAAAATTATGAAAACGGATAAACTCGCGTATATTAACTAATTTTAACTTCATTCCGACGTTTCGAACACTTTACAGTTCGAAACGTCGGAATGAAGTTAAAATTAGTTAATATCAAGGCTCGGAACCGGTTTTTTTCGAGAACTTCGAAATAGCCCAATATTTAAAATGTTTTATATTCTTTATGTAGTACTCAAAATGTTATGAAATTACCAACGTCGTATTTTTAAATTACTCCATTAGCAAAGAATTGATATACCGAAGAACCAAAAATAACGAAATTCGAACCGTTCTTATGTATGGAGTAAAAACCGGTATCCGAGCCCTGGTTAATATACGCGAGTTTATCCGTTTTCATAGTTTTATTTCATGTGTAATCCTCGCGGTAACCGAAGAAAATATTAGGAGATTGTAACTTTGTTTTCATGTACTAATTACGTTCTCGTTTTGCAGTGGACAAAATGATGCCGAAAAGA
>JALPQI010015998.1:0-32458 GCA_025490895.1 Thaumatotibia leucotreta | reverse complement strand
CCATTATTATGTCCCACGAAAGTTTAGGATACCTATTTAAAATATTCAGCATTATATTGAGTAGGTACTTAATCATAATTACTTTATTCATTAGATTGGTAAGGCGTCGAAGGTAGGTACGCTGGTGTATAGGTAGACTATATGCGATTTTACCTTTAAGTAATTGGCAAAAAGGATCTTGATTTCTACGTACCTGGGCACTGAAATTTAAAGCCTCCATTTATACTATTAACCCAGTTGGAAGAAACTCAAGAAACGCGACGAAGTGGTATTTGTAATTATAATTAAGTATATGTCCTGTGAGGTAATATCAAGCGGTAACTTACATTTTTGTTATACATACAATTCTAGTTTTTTCGATGATGTGAAGTAATTACAAATGTCATCGCAGGTGTTTCCGGCAAAAGAAAAGACTAGCATGCTTAGCCAAGTTGCCAATCGCTAACGCTTAATCGTTAATCGTAAGCGAAAGGCGGCTAACTGTCTTTGTTGCACTAATATGAAAGAGTGACAGAGAGGGAAAACTACGGTACGCTACTAAGCGTTAGCGATTGGCAACTTGGCTAAGCATCTAGGTATCTAGCTAATATTTGAAATACTTTTCATCAATATTGGTATATGTATAGAACAGAACAGGCACCAAGGACACCTAATGAAAATGGAGATTTTTTCACAGAAATATTTTATTTTTAAATAATAATGCATTATGTAACAAACGTTTTGCTATAGAAATATTTTATTTATATCATTTTGTGAATATACAGACATAAACGCTAAACTGTTTGATACACTTTAACGAAATGTGTATAATTTTCTGTTTTCGGTATATCTAACACATAATAAGGCGCATTTTGGTGGCCTGATTTTGGATGCTTGCCACAAATATTCCCTACAGTAACTCAGTACCCGTACCATGAGTTGGCAAGTATCGATTACATTAGGTTTTACTCGATACGTAAAACAGAGGCTTTCGCGCTCGCTCCAATGAATAAATGTGAACGCGATTAAATGCTTTACGCCGCGGCCACGACATCGGTCTAAGGCGACCGGTTTAGCGAAAAAAGTATGGTGCTCCCTCTCGTACAGTCAAGTGCAAAAATAAGTATCGAAAGAATCCGTTCATAAATATGTTACGACATTCTTATTACACAGAATTAGAGTGCACTGGAACATATTTTTGAACGTTTTTGTATACCCCTTATTTTGTCTTCGACTGTACCTATATCGGCATCCCGCTCCAACTCATGGATTCGCTCGCCGCTGGTCGCCTTAGACCAATGTCGCGGCCGAGCCTTTATACGTATAATACTTAACATAGGCTAGGCGATACTTGAAAACTCATGGTACGGTTACAATTGATAAGTCGTGCGCAAGCGAATACCTCAATATCCAGAGGTAGCATTATGAGTCCTAAAGTAGACGTCTCGCCGAAAGTGCACATTAATGATTAAACAACCACATCCGACGTCTAATAGCGGATCAGCGCTAAGAGCGTTACAACGTGATAGTACCTATAGTCTCGAATATTGCCTCCCTCTTGATATCTCCATCTCTGCATAAAGGACCGAATTGTTTTCGAAGCTAACTAAGTAACTAGATGTACGGATGAGGAAACAGTCTCCGCGTTTTTTAGTTTTTTTAAATTTACTTTTTTTCATATTTTTAGAACCTTCAGATCAAAAGTTTTTTTAAATTCTGGAACGTTTATATCCTATAAATTGCCTTAAAAATCCTTTAGGGATCTTATTAATTTTAAAAGACCTATTCAACGATACCCCCGCCCTATACAAGGTGAAATTTTAATGGTTGTTTTCCGTTTAAGGGCTTGTTCATCGTTTTCCAATCAGGTAAAAAAGGTAAAAATTGTTTCACGTGAAAAATATTTTAATTTTTTCTATGGGGCAGGTCTTTCAAATTAGCGGAGGCTCCATAGAAAATCAATATATATTTTTTAGAGAAAAAAAAATCTTCTGCCTTTTTCGTAACCGGAATACGATAATGAACATACCCTTAAACGGAGAACAACCATTAGAATTTCACCTTGTATAGGATTACAGCAAAATATATAACAAAAAAACGGCCAAGAGCATATCGGGCCGTGCTCAGTGTAGGGTTCCGAGGTTAATTCATAAACGGATGGGCCGATTTTGTTCGAAATAATTTTATTTTAAGTATTCTATATATGTTGAACATTATCAGCCCATCCGTTTTTGAATAACTATGGAACCCTACACTGGGCAGGGCCTGACATGCTCTTGACTGGTATTTTATTATACCTATGCAGCGACTTAACAATACCTACGTATGCACTGACGCACATAACGAAATATATTTTTTCTACTCCCGTACTTTTATTTGTCATTTACATGGTCGTGAACACACTTTTAAGCCCTTACCTTACATGTCAAGATAAGGCTATATTGTCTCAGTCTATTCCCTATAAACGCATTCGGGTTTAGACGCAGTGCTTTTTTTTGCATTTTAAGACACCACGTGTATATACAAGACTTAATGAAATACATGGCTGCCAACCTAATTTTAAATGTCATTTCTGATGAACAGTAAACCGTAGAGGAGCTTTCTTTTTTAAATTTTGACGTGTCCCGCCCGACCTTGATGATTAATAAAATTGTGTTCGACTAAGAATATTTCTCAAATTTACAATTTTATTTGAAAATAAGTGTATGGTCGTAGAAAAAGTATTGTAATTACTATGCAACATTGGTTTAACTGAGTCAAAAAATGCTGGTGGCGTCTTTAATAACAATTTTCGGCTTCGCCTCAAATTGTTACCCACGCCACTCACCTTTTTTGACCTCTCTTAAACAAGGGTTGCATAAAATACTATTAAAGGTATGGTACCTAGTTTGTTTTTATAATTTTTGCTTCTCTACTCCATTGAATCTAAAAGAAGTTCCTAAGCATTTTTAAGTCAGTAAAATTGAAACCGTATAATACGGTCATACTGTTAATTAGATTTCGCAAAGGAATCGGGGGGCAGGGATGCTGCTGTTATGGCTTTGACGTGGGTAATATTTAGGTCAAGTGTGGGTCGAAGTTAGGTCTAACCAGTATTATTAATTAAAAATACGTAAGTAAATATTTTATATTGATGAAATATATTTCTTTGTTCATTATTAACAAAGTTGTGTATATACGTGAGTACCTATATGTCAGATCACATATCCTTATCCATATATCTATTTTAAGGCTTGATTGAAGTAAAAAGAATTACATGTACATCCACCCTTAAAATTTATTGTCTGTGGTTGAGTAATTTTTCTTTGGTGGGTAGTTTTGTACTTATCTTTCTTATTTTGATGGAGGTAGATCTATCAAATTTCCTCCATTGTCAGTCATCCGCAGACCACGAACCCTGTAAAGTGTTCGAAACGTCGGAATGAAGTTAAAATTAGTTAATATACGCGAGTTTATCCGTTTTCATAGTTTTATTTCATAAAAAGAATTATACAAATTATATGACGTTTTCCCATACATGTAAAGGCGGTTTGTTCTGAGCGCCCTGAACAACTTCGGAGGTTCTAGGTACTTCTGCGGCCGAAATTTTAGTGTAATTAGTAAGATTAATGACACTCTTAAAGTTGAGGGCTCTTGAGTTTAAGCGAATATTTTTACTCATTTTCTACGGATATTCATAACAGCTAAGAGAATTTTAGGTAATGGAATGAATAATAATTTTATTTACCTCTTTACCTTAAGGATTAAATAAGATTGATGTTGATGACACATGACTTTACCTTCATTTCCTTTTTTTCTCTTTTAATTGAAAAATCAACTTTATCTACGTTAGTGCTATAACATTACCTTCTGAAAACGGGTTATGATTTTGAGTTTGAAACTGCTTTCAAAATTCAGTGGGTCTTTATTCTGGTATATACCGTTCGCCAGTAAACATTTATGCAACAAGTGCGGGAAGTTGGTGATTTCCGATGAATGTATATCAAAAATTGATGATGTTGCGGCATTGCAAAGACTGTTATAGCACCGATACTATTAAATAGGAATAGAAAATAATTTTATCGTAACAAATACAGACAAAGGAAAAGTCATAATATTATTTATAATCCAAAAAAGTACTACTATCCCGTCAGCGCCACTAGCATATCACAATGAAGTTATACAGGGTGGTCCAAACCTTGACGTCAAAAAATTTTTTTTAGATTCCTCACGTCATGAACTATCAGAATATATCCCATGTATGTTAGCCGATTTTTAGTAGTTTTCGAGTTATGAATTTTTGAAAAAATTTTTTTGAGTAATTCTGGAATTAAGAAATTTATTAATAAAAAAAATCTGTTGGGTTTTCTAACTAGTTTCTTTTTGTAAAAGTATTACTACAAATAAAGCATTTACTGAAAAAAAAATTAGCGTCGTCACTTTAATACAAGTAGGATAAAAAATACCAAATTCAAAATTTTACGCTAAAAACGCATCAAAATAGCATTAATGTACGTAAATAATAGTATTTTATGCAACAGTTGTTTAAGAGAGGTCAAAAAAGGCGAGTGGCGTAAGTAACAATTTGAGGCGAAGCCGAAAATTGTTAATAAAGACGCCACGAGTATTTTTTGACTCGGTTAAACAACGTTGCATACATTACTTTTTCTACGACTAAGGATTATATTAATCACAAAATAAAACACAGTTTGTTATAAATGAAAGTATACTTTAATTATTATACGTTAATTCATTTATGGAAATGGAGATGTAAATTTTGAATAGTGTTGTTGGAAATATTTATATTGGGTGTTTATACCTATATTTTGAGCAAAACATTTCCCGTCAGCATAACGCACAAAAAAGTTCAAAGTGTTGCAGTTATCTGGGCGAAGAATCATGTACTTTTTGCAGATATGGTAATATTTCCCTGTTATTGTAAAAGTGCGATCAATTCGGTTCTTGGTGTTCATTATATGAACCACTAGCGTTTCCTGAGCATCAATAATATTGTTATTTTTTAAATCGTGTAACTCTTGCCGGCGACAAGCCCCCATTATTCCAAAAATTACAGCCACCTGTAACAAGAAATAGGAATCTAGGTGTTAAAAATCCTTACAATGTAATTAAATACAATATTTGCATACACAGAATACCATAATTAATAACATAATTAACCGTATTAACCGCATACATTTACCTTGTTGAACAGATGATTCCGATCGGGTGCTTTTCAATGATTTTTTTTAATTCATCGTGTAAAAAAGTCTTCGCTTTTTTCGCCTTAAAACCTTCTGACTTTCTTTTCAATAAAGCCAGCAACTTGGCGTATTTAGATATGTCTGTCTGGTGGTATATGTTGAGAGTTGCCTTGAGTTTTGAATATTCAACCCAAAGTGAAGACGGTTTGAATAATTCTATGAGGCTTTTAAAATATACCAATAGGACATTCTCTGAGAATGACGAAGTCTGGTGTTCGATTCGCCACGCCATGAATTTCTTGTACGACTGATCGTAAAGATGCCGCGATTTTGTAGGCAACGAATTCTCAGTAACTGATTGTGCCGCCGTCGATATCTCTTCCGGTGTCAGAACCAAGTCCTCATCATAATCCATCTTATCTTATTATTAATCAATTTATTTTCTTCACTTCACAGTCCAAAAAAAGATGAAAAAAGAATTTTAAACAAATTTAAAGATAAAATAACAGTGAAAAAACAAATGACGGAATGTAATAGACACGGTAACGTTTTTTTTTAAACTGTCAGTTACTGCCTGCCAGTGACGATTCTAAAACACTTGCGTTTTTTTCCTTACGTTGGTAGCAATTATTTTAGATACGTTATTATTTCAGACAATATGAATCCAGTTGTTTGTTAAGTTGTCAGGTTTGCGATTTGTTGTAAATTGAGTAGGTATCTCTGCTAGCAGTTGCATTTTAGCGACTTTATAAGCCTAGGGTGTTTTTGAAGAATAGAGTATATAGACTTTTCTGAAATTGCGTAAGTCCTGCTTTTATATTTGTTGGCGGGACTATATAAATGGCAGATAAAGGTGCCGGAGTAGAAAAAAAAAATAAAACATATCCCAAGGATTTTTGGTAATGTATTGACTGCCCTAGACCTTAAACCTTCGTAAAAGCAAAAAAAAAGTGATACTTAATAATGAGGATTTTTCGGAGTAGTCTGTCAAATAAACTTAAAAAAACTTCTAAATTTTTAATTTAAAAATAAAGTGAAATTTCGTCTGTTTTAATGTTCTTATCAATAAACAAAGACAGAAAATACCACGAAAACTTAATTTGTGTAGTTATTCAAATCATTTTTTACTACTTTAAAATTTTAAGCTTTTTGTAGTTTATTTTGACCGACTACTCCGAAAAATCCTCATTATTAAGTATCACTTTTTTTTTGCTTTTACGAAGGTTTATGGTCTAGGACAGTCCTTACATTACCAAAAATCCTTGGGATATGTTTTATTTTTTTTATTTACGTACATTAATGCTATTTTGATGTATTTTTAACAAAAAATTTTGAATTTGATATTTTTTATCCTACTTGTATCAAAGTGAGGACGCTAATTTTTTTGTCAGTGAATGCTTTATTTGTAGTCATACTTTTACAAAAAGAAAATATTTAAAAAACCTCATAGTTTTTTTTATCAATAAATTTCTTCATTCCAGAATTTGTCAAAAAAAATTTTTCAAAAATTCATAACTCGAAAACTACAAAAAATCGGCTAACATACATGGGGTATATTCTGATAGCCCATGACGTAGGGAACCTAAAAAAAATTTTTTGACGTCAAGGTTTGGACCACCCTGTATATTAAAGGCCACGCACTAAGCGTCACCATACAATAATGAGTGATAGGGATGACTTATATAAATCGTTAATAAACCAAAAATGTCATGGATATGTCTCTAAATGAAAATATAAATGCGCCAAAACTTCATTGAACGGCCATTATTGAGCATTTGTTGGTATTTCAAATACGTTCTGCTATGCAAAAAGAAAGTTACTTGGGAAAGTAATAATTTTCATTTGGACTTGTATAGATTCACAATTTTTTTGGTGATAGTGAAGTGAGTAACATTGTATTTTAATCGGCAGAAAAGTTTGTTCACCCCTCACGCCTTAAAAGTCGTGATAGCAGGGCTGAAGATTTAATTTATATTTATTCGAACCGATCGCTTGGCCGGGTCTGGCCGTTAATACAATGTATAAACAACATCGTTGCTCCCTTGTAAAATAAATAGGGAATATTAATTTCGGTTTAAACAAGCAATGTGCAATGTAATACAAAAATAGGTATTGTTTTATTATGATTTATGCATATTTATGCTAAACCCGACAAATGTACGTTACCATAGTATTTTATAATTATAAATTCAGTATCGTCACATTATTCAACTAAGTGAGCACAGCGCAGGAGCCAGTAACTTTCCCGAGAAAAGCTTGTAGCGTATGGCCCACTCTAACTTCAAAGGGCTCATAACTTACTTACCAAGGGTGTGTTACATTAAATGTTCGAACGGAACATACTTAAGGAACAGTCAAACTATTTTTTTGTTCAAAAACCTTAGCCGACAAATGAATTTGCACCTGGATTGTTAAATACAATAGTGGGTTAAACAAGTATTTATAACGACAGTAATACATATCTATATGAAACCGATACACCACAACTATATTAAGTTGTATTCCCGCACCCTTGCTGTAGTCAGGTATGGTGAAGAGGAGTAAGAAAAAGTAAAATTACTTATATTTTCATTTATCTGAGAAGACAAAGAGTCGTTCATAATTCTACCAAAGCTTACTTTGTTTTAACTTTATTTTGAGATTTGTTTCAATCTTCCTGTTGAAGAACAATGGTTTTGTAATGACTGGTTCTTTGTTTATATAATTTTTAATTATACTCATAATAAAACGACGATAGATCAGTACGTCTGAAATAGGGAATGCTTTTATTTAGACTGATTTAGCTGACATTATTAGTTTTTAAAGCTACAATTACCTGGTAACACGATAATACAGTATAAAAGTCACAGTTCACCTCACATAAATGTCCAAATTATTCAAATGTATGCGTTTAATAAAGGCCCAAGCTGAAATAAATGGCGGTAGGTGTTGAAACCTTAATTAAACTGGATACAGGTATATTTTGAACCACTATCCGCTTATGTGGGTACTGCAGTAGATATTAACTACTAGAAATTAAGTTCTAGGAAATTACCCAGACGTTCACAATTAGTAAAAAAGGCGTTAAACTTATACAGGGTGTAAATCGAATACAGGAGAATGTCTAAACAGGGGCTAGGTACTTACATTTTCAGTAATAAAATATTTCCAACAATGTTTACAGCTACATTGTTGCTCCTAAAATCTTCATAAGGGATCATCCATTAATTACATCACACCTCAAGGGGGAGGGAGGGGGTCCACAAAACGTGACATATCGTGACAGGGGGGAGAGAGGAGTCCCATGTTTGTGACCTCACAATTCTCACATTATTTATATTTTTATTTATAGCCTTTACTTAACGACTATATAATAATTGATAACATAAATATATATATTTTAGACATCGGCATAGTCGTCTTGCCCTCCGGCATAGGCCTCCTCTAAAGATTTCCACTCTTTCCTGTCCATAGCGGTTCTTCTCCAAATAAAATTCTCACATACATGAACATGAAAGAGTGGATCCAAAATCCTTGAACGGAGGAAGAATAAGTTTTTAGATTTTTTTTATTATTGTTGTTTTACTCTTCGTTACCTAATTTTATGAATCATTTTACGCAACCCTAATAAAAAGTTAGTTTAACCCTTAACTTGGCAATCTATCTTTAAAGATACATGGTCTTTGACCCACTTTTAGGGTTCCGTAGCCAAAATGGCAAAAACGGAACCCTTATAGATTCGTCATGTCCGTCTGTCCGTCTGTCCGTCTGTCCGTCTGTCACAGCCAATTAACTCGGAAACTATAAATGCTACAGTAACGAAATTTGGTAAGGATATGTGTTGTATGAACCGCTACAGGAATGTGATACTAAATTGTAAAAAAAAACCATTGGGGTGGGGGCCCTCCATACATGTAACTGAGGGATAAATATTTTTTTTTTAGTTGTACATAAGCGTGTGGGGTATTAATAGAAAGGTCTTTGAAAATGATATGAAGGTTTATACATCACATTTTTATTTAAGCAAATCGTTTTCGAGATATCAGGTCTCAAAGTCTGAAAAATGTGTCCCCCCCCCCTCTGTTTTTTAAACTACGCGATATAAAATTCTGAAAAAAATATGTTACGCAAATTAATAAACTCTATCAACGATTTTTGGTTTGATAAAATTATCTCCTATAGTTTTTGAGGTAGGTTGATTTAACTGTATTTTTTTAATAATAAATTGATAATGGTACGGAACACTTTGCGCGCGAGTCCGACTCGCACTTGGCCGGTTTTTAGTTTATTTGTATTTTTTTTAACACAGAATTTTTTGCTCTACACAGCGGCGAGGAGGCTAGAACGCACGATTTTTTTAAAATTTTGCCAAGTTTAGGGTTAAAAGTGATGTTGTAATTTTTACCTTGCTAAACTAAAAATCTAAATGTGACGTCACACTAAGGGGGAGGGTGTAGTATAATTGTGACGAAGTGTGACAAGGGGGGAGGGAGGGGTCAAAAATCATGAAATAGATGTGACGTAATTAATGGATCATCCCTAAATTAACGGCGAGGCCTCAATGATGTGTAACTTGAAAATAAGCTCTTAATTAAATGATTACACCAATGAATTCTGGTTTTATTTATGGCTTTACTTTGCACATTACACACTTTAGCTTATTTCGTAAAGTATCTTTTAACGATAAATTTACTTAGTCTGAAAACACTATCCAAATCTATTACCGAACAGTTTAGAACCCACATACTTAGCTACAATTGCGTGAGCAGAATTCGATATTATTTAACTGTATAAAGATCTTGTTTATTCTGCAATGCACACTTGTAAGTGCTGGGACGTATTTCATTATAGGTCGCGCCAACAGTGCCGTTAAGGAAGTCCCCCAGTTACCGTCAAGTAATTATTTATAAATAATAAAGCTGCTATTCTCTCAACAAAATCGAATCTCATGAAATTAAATCCCAATCTCGAATATGATAAGATGGCAAATGTGAAACTAAAAACGTATACAAAAGACTGTTTGTACGAGTACGAGTACATAATATATGCTGAAGGCTGGAACGGCATAGGTGATATGTGATTTTGCTGTCTTAAGCATATCGAAGTAATGTTTGTACAATAAATATTAGGTAAATAAATAACGGAATACACTTTACTATAAAACCGATAGTTTTCTGCAGGTACAGTACATATGAAGATTATCAATAATATGAAACCAAATGAATGAATAATAACATTTCTTAAAAATTTAATTATGACTTGGCAGTATAATTTTTCATCATAATATTTGTATCAGTTACGTACTTCCCGAAATGCTTCAGACATTTTTAGCGTGAAGTAATATTTAATACTCAGCTTGATAAAAGGTTTTCACGAAAAAAGAACGCGTAACGGTTGTATTAAAAATATACTAGTAGGTGCTAAGCTTCTCCGTGTAAAAGAAAACGTCCAATAAAAAATAATTTCCGCTTTATGAAAATTTCTGCTGTTCGTGAAATGTAATTGAAACAGGGCGCATTATTTTCGGCCATAAATTAATAGATGTTATATTTTATAGGGCAAAGAGACAATTAACTTATCTCACAGCCTAACGCTATGTGAATGCGTACGTACTTAGTATATTTTTTCTACTGACTACAAGACTGTGTAGTCAGTGTGGGATCCAACATAAGGCTAGTATTTTAAGAAGATGTATAATAAAACCCAAGCACATGATTGGTGCGACATGTCACCGCGAGATAGACTACCCGTCCCTATTTTATTAATATAGTTAGTAAAAGAGAGGAAGTCTATCTAGCGACGACATTCTGTCGCACTATTCATATACTAAGCCTACTAGACCATGTATCTCAAATACCCAGACTAGACATATACACAGACAATTTAGTTGACATCAATAGTCATTTTCATTCATCAAATTAACCAATACATATCTACGTCAGGTATTTCACAACATTAAGCAAGATTGTAGGTATTTTTGTTTCATTAGTACCGTTTTACAACGACCTTCATTAAGAAGTTTGCATCAAAGATTTGAACGTATTGGAAAAAAGGTTTCGTTACTTTAGCAGTAAATATCTGAAGTACACGTCCAACCATTGCAATGGGTTGACTTTCGATATTAGTTAGCGGAGTCAATCGAAAAAAATAAAATTTATGGTAGGTACAATTACTTTTTCTCAAACATGCAAGGAACTGTTGTCATTACGTGCCTAAAAGCTCAGAGGTATCTCATTTAAAGCTTGTCAAACAAATCAGTATTGTAATTGAATTTCATATAAATATTACAGGTCTATAGGCCTGCAAAGTAATCGCTTTGTTATGATTACTTCAATTGGGTCCCTGGAATCGTGGCTTTCGGCATTTGAATTTTATATTAAATAGCCGAATTTTAATCGGTAACGTGTTTTGTTTATTAAATAAACAAATTGATTGTTTTATGTTCATTTGATTGCATGTTTGAGAAAAGCACTTTACTAGCTTCGGCGTGAATAAGAGCTTGCAGGCCTCGTGTTTCTATTCGGCCTGCAAGCCCTTATTTCCCGCCTCTGCAGTAATATATAGTATATTTCCTTCTAACGCTCAATGTACCTCGAGTTTACTTGTCAAACGCAGCTACTGGCTGTGACCAGTCACTGGCATATAATGAGATGATAAATGAATAGTTTTTAAGCGAATTGCTACTCATTTTCACTCAACTTTTCATAGAAAATTGATTAAGTAATACATATATGTGATTTTAAGTGATATATAATTATAATATTTATTTAGTAATCAGTTTGGTTAAAAAATTGTATTTTCAGGGTTGTCTGGTGAAACCCGATAAGTAGAGATAACTATTAATTGAAATGAGAACCTCACTTAAGTGTAGGTAGTTCATATTTCTAAAACTGGTTTGCTAGACTTATCGGGTTTCACCAGACAATCCTCGATTTTGTATTGCTTGGTTTCAATAAAAGCCCACAAGATAGCACTCTCTACTATCTCGTATACCTGAGCGGAAAGAATAATTGCTTTGACAATATTGTTAATTTTTCTAATAAAAGGCGTTAATACAGTTATAATTACTTACATAAGTATTTATTTTGCAGCAGTCAAATAAATATACTATTTAGATGACGATTTAATTGCGATTCAGTTTAGGTTCTGCTTATCAGTTTTTGACAATTATTTTATGACAATTCTGATTCTGATTAGGTCCTAAACTGAATCGCATTAGTAGATTTTGGTAGGTACCCTAAGAACTCGTTTGATAATATGCCGCGGCCGCGGCTTTTTGGAGGCTTTGATACCAAGTTAAAGTATCTAAAAAATTACGGTTAGGTTTGGTTGTTCCAGAAAAGTATTTTTTAGTACAGATGGTGCCCTTTTTAGGCTCTAGTGCGAGAAGTGTGTCATTTTACGTCAGGTCCAAAACTTCGGAGGGCCATTTGCACTAAAAAAACGTCGGTCGAGACACGTGCAAAAACGAAATTCGTAACTCGTGTCGATTTAAAATTTCATGTTTTTCGCACTTGTGTCGTGATGTACTAGTTATTTTGGTCCACCCTACTGACCATGACCTGACATGCTCTTCGCTGGTTTTTTTTAAATGTCACCAACAAGATTCTGACATTAGATAAATGACGTTATCGCCAAACTGCCAGTGCAGTAACACATGACGTTCGGTCTTTACATTTCTTATTTCTATTTAATTTTTTTTTTTTAATTATTGGAAACTATTTGAATTACCTATTGTTTTATTACCTTTTTCTTATTAATATAATATCTTTGGACCATTTTCTAAGTAGTAAACCTACGTGGGACTTCGTGGTTTGTTCAATTCTCTAAGGTCAAGTATAAATGGTGAATTAAAAAACGGTTAATTATTTTCAAAACTGTACAATTTAAATACATAAATTAAATATATTTAAAAAATAGTTATCAAATTTATAAAGTTCTAGCACCCCTCCTACCTCCAGATTGTGCACTCGCTCCAATCAGGCTAGAATGCTCGATGTGTACTCACTTCATGCCTGAGCACATGTACCCTACACTTAGGGCTGCCAACCGTACTATATCATAATATATAGTATTGTGCTATATTTCCACCCTCAATATTATGTACTTTTGAAGAAAAATATAATACACAAAATACTATATTTTGGGGGTTCTTAGTCTTACAAAATACAAAAGTTCTAAAGTTTTTCTAATTTCATAGGAGTGGTTTACAAAATGCTAGTAAGTATATATATTTTAACCCAAAATAAAGACCTGTCAATAAGTGCTATATTTTTTTACGGTAGGTATCTATATTTTTACGTTTTCAAAAAAATATGGAAAATACTATAAATCTAAAAGAAAACTTGGAAACCCTACCTACACTACTCGCCATACAAATTACGACCAGTAGGTACCCCTCTCAACCAACAGTCTTTTGTTACCTGGTGACAGGTAATTTAACACTTGGTGAAAATATTTACAGCACTGTTTATTATATGTAATTATGTAAATTATGAAAGTTACCAAAATTATACAGCTTAAAGACAAACCCAAACTTTAATAAAATTTGCAAATACTTCTCGGGCCGTTAGGCGATGGTAATTAACTCACTGTAATTACTTAGGAACTTTGTTGATATTGACGATATTGTGTGTTAAAATAAATTGTAATAGTTAGGTACAAACACATTTTAATATAGGTAATTATTGCTATAACGTATGCGGAATGAAATCTGCACAAAGTTTAATATTATATTAAATAAATGATATCATTATTATTTTCTTGAACATGTACGTTTTATAATATCGATTTTAACAAGTATTCATGCAAGATAAAAACTACTTGAATCCAAAGTGTATAACTTTAGTTTTATGATACTTTATCCATTGATGTCGAAAAAACAAATGTTAGCATTTTTCTTGCCTCTAATTTTATCTTCTGTAGGAAAACTTTTTAAATAAAAATCCTTTGCTCATTATATTTCATATTCTTGTTAATTGGTCTATTGATACTTACTTATTATGCTAAAAATATTTAATTGAAATTAGCTATAAGTAGTTCACCGTGACATCCGTTACTGAAAAAGCAGTGTTTTTTACACTTTTTGAGCAAATGGCGAAGTCATATTTTCAAAGTTGTTTATTTTTATTTTCCGTGTTGATAGGCTTGCTCTTTGTTTATGTTTCGTAATGCCCATGGTTTGAGGATGTTTTTCATCAATTTTGTTGTCATATTTAGAAGTATTTCTGAGCTCCCTGTTCGATTTTGTGATTCGGGTTAACGTAATTTCCTTTATTCGAGCTCTTTCTGAAAAGTGGCTGTAGCCAAATTGTAACATTACACTAGGGTTTCTAATATCATTTATTGGAAACGAAAAGAATGCGAGATTTTTATAAAACAGTGTTTCAAATCTTGCCTTCTTCTAAAAAATCAGAATCATCGTCGATTTTGGCCTTAGCAAATGTGTCTTGTGGAAAATACATGCAGTTGTGCGACATTGTTCTACTCAATTGGCCATAATTTCTAAAGAAAGATGCCAAACCCGACAAAACTATCCAATTTAATTAACAATTGTATACAAATTAATTTAGCATTGAGACACAAGTTAAATTTAATTTTTTTATTTTGTTTTTACTTGTTCAAAATTTGTGCAAATTTCACTCCGCATACGTTAATCATCGGTAACAAGTAGACATAATCAAAATAATTTAGCTATTTTATATACAGTGACAAAAGCAACTGGTTTACAATTTCCGATGAATTTACAATTATACAGTACCTACTGCTGTGTTCAAATTAGCATAAACATAATTTACCAACGCAAACAATAAATGCCAACAAACATGTCCGGTTCGGTCCACCGATACCTACAGCAAACAGATTGAAAATGCGAATGAAAATATAGTAATCATTAATAGGGAATCGAATTAGGTGATTGGACCGGAATAAACTAAATAGCAAGGTTTTCATCGCAAATATATCACGATCAGCGAACAAAAACTCTGTCGCGTCCATAACACAAACGCGAGTTACGTTCCTCTCAAGAAAATTCAATTACCCGAGAAATTTTCGATAAATTGATTTCGTAGGGAAAATTTATGACTCTCGTTAGGCTTGCAAACCTAGAGCACAAACAAGTTAAGTCAAATGGATTTCGGCGGAATGATTTGAAAATGTCAAGCGCAATCACTACATTAGCTGGTGAACCAATCAGGTCAAGTCAGTTTGTTCAAGAAATTTACATACAATACCAAGTACTAAAACAGACCCCGACACTCGACAGCCTAAAGGCAAGCAGCGCATAAGGGTAGCGAAGTGAGATTCAAACCCATATTATCACAGTTCAGGGCTCCTGACTCGTAGGTAACACGTACTCATAGTTAATTTTAAACAAGCATTAGGTTAAGCATTTAGTAGTACCTACTTGTACATACAGTAAATGCTTAATCAGGATGAGGGCCCTCATATCATATTGAACAATATTTGACTTATGTGAGAGTCCACTTTTAGTTAATAATTAATAAAAGGTTTACCTGTAAGTAGTTTGTTTCAATGCAGTGCAAAGAAATACAGCGGTTGTACACAGAGTTATATTACCACAGAGGCCTGAAAGTTTTTCTCGTCGAGATTGCAGGTCGAATAGTTACCAACAGTAGAACGTAGGAAAGTTAAATATTAACGCGAAACCCGCAGACTTGTGCAAGAACGAGTATACAGGAATTGGTGTGCATGCAATACATTCCATACTTAAAATCTATCCTAAAAACATTCTGCAAAAATCTAGCCATGTATCGATGGAGCTGCTTGTTTTTCTCTAAAAAGTAATGAAGTCTAGACAGTCGTGCTAAGAGGCCTGAAAATGTGGCGAAATGGTTCCAGCAACGGATGGTACGGGAGTGTTTGCTTCACGCTCGACTTGGCGGTGGCACTGCCGTGCCCCCCGTTATTTTATGTTCATAATTCATTTCATAAGTCTAGAGGGTGTAAGTCTAATACAGGCGAAGCTCTTAACGGGTGTTAGTTTAGGACATAATAAGAACATTTAGATAACTTTTGGAGTCCGCTGGATGCGGGTGGCGCAGGACCGGTCATTGTGGCAATCTTTGGGGGAGGCCTATGTTCAGCAGTAGAAGTCTTTCGGCTGATATGATGATGATGATGAGATAACTTTTAATTAAAATCAGAGCAACTAAATTATCCATACAAAATAATTCAGCGCGCAATGTAGAGCAACACACTCAAGTTAAACGCTCGTTGACAACTAATTTCAAAAGCAGATGACGTATCAATATTAACAAAAGTTCGTACATACATTGCTGCTCCGAAAATTTAAAAAAAATCTATGGCGTCATAATTAAGTGTAACTTTAAAAAACTCGTGATCCATGATTACACTAATGAATCCCATGCCTGGTTTACCTACCCATGCCCGTACTAGATTAACACACAAATTGTAATTCGCAGATGAGTTCCAATACAACTGTGAAGGACAACAAAATTGCTCTTTTTAACCGACTTCAAAAAAGGAGGAGGTTCTCTATTCGACTGAATTTTTTTTTTTTTTTTGTTGTATGTATGTTACCCGATATCTCAGAGAATACTGAACCGATTTTAAAATTTCTTTTTGTGATCGAACGTGTATTACCCCGAGATGGTCCCGTTGGCACCAAGTTGCGGTCTGATGATGGGATCTTGGAGAAATCGAGGGATCTCTTCAATTGTTATAGGTACATGTATGGCGCTTTTGGTAATTTTCATTCATATACAAGAATTTGCATGCAGAAAGTAGGATTTGAGAAAACCAATGATGGAAACAAATCAGGAATCTTGGAGAAACCGGTTGAAGTCGGTTTTTTAAATTTTTAATTTGGTGATTATTGCTGTAATGTTTTTCATGACGATTATCTAAAATATTTACAATGTTTTCTAGTTGAATGTCATAGTTGTACTACTTGTATCGTTGGATATACATAGGTATACATACATATTTATCCTACACATTCTATTTGTAGTATAATGTCTTTAGATGACTTCATCATTATCATTATACACGGCACAGCGCCTCCACAAACTGGAGTGGTGGAATACTGAATAACTGTCGTTATTTTCCCAGTGATATAAGGGCTTCATTAATCTGCGTATTTTAATTACGATCGTGTCCTTAAATCACAGAAAAAAAACGATGTCTTTCTTTGTAAAACTCATAACTAGAGAAGGGAATACTGAAATTTGGACTTTAAATTTTCACGTTAAGGTTTAATTTGAGGCTATACGTTTGTAAAAGATACGGGTTTGATGTAGTAAGCAGTATATCTTTCCCACACAAACACGTCGCTTCTCGCAGTTGCGCTCATTTTCTTTACGACTTTTGTTTTGTTTTCTTACTAATTGAAGTAAAAATGCAATCTCCAACTAAAGCGTTTCTGTCCTTTTATTGTCTCCGTCTTTTTTTTCACAAGTAGTGTAAATGAATCATTCAAATATGAATACATAAAAAGTAATAAGCGATTCTTTTAATCAAAGACATCGAGTATCCGGCCCGAGTCGAGTCTAAGATATCGTTCTAAATTCGCCATAGTGTTGGGAAATTCATTTTATATGAAATCAATACATTTAATTATTTTCTCTACTTTCACCAGACTTAAACCGTTCAGTGTTTCAACATATAAAGATACATATGGGTACATACATGCTGAACAAAAATGGAAGCACACATGGTACGCGTATCGAGATATGAGACGATAATCCATGTGCGAGGCCAGCGGGGTGCAAGTCGTTCTATGGGAGAATGCATACCTAAAGTTATTCAACTGCAGGGAGAGCAATGTGACGTAATGAAATAATTTTCTGAAATTATAGATTCAGTAGGTACCTACACAACACACATGTTTAAAATAAAAACACATAACACCCTATAAATCTAAGGATTAATTTTAATTCGGTGGCATTTTTAAGCTAGGACAACGTTTTTACCTACATAATGCACGTAATGTATTGTACAATACATATACATATGTATGAATTTATTTCATAATCCAAAATAAATGTCTGAGCTAAACGTTAGTAGGTACTATTCTTTAAAATAAACTTGGTAGTATATCTGTTTTTCTTGATTAGGGCCATGTTAGGCTCCCGATTATAAAACTGTGGTTTAAAGAGCACTGCGGGCGGTTAAAGGCTTTGCCGTGTCAGTGCACGGCAAGTGGCGTTCTTTATCGGGTGTTCGCAGGCACGTAAATACACGGTTCTTAAATATTATCCAACTGACCTACTCTGTTAGAATGCCTACAACCTTTTTTGTTACACTAAGGCTTCGTTTAAGGACACGTGTTGGAATAACTATTAAAGACATTTCTCAATTTTATATATGAAACTAATAGGCTTTCATGAATGACTACTGTTTTTGTTATTAAAACAGGTACATGGTCGTAAAGTAACTAATCAATTTAAAATATATTTTTTAACAAACGTCATTACATTACAAACAGGACACACAGGACACACGACTGAAGCGATAATTTTGCAGGAAATTCCTCACTAATTTCATATCCAAGCCGACGGTACCTACAGCCCGGATTAATTAACTCAATGGAATTAATTGGATTATTTGCTCGTGTACCTACAGGTTTGTAAATATACGTAGAAAATATTCGAGTCAATAGATCAGAAAATTAAATCAATTAAATTAAAAACCTCACGATTTAAAATAGTATTATTTTTCAACACACTTGCTCGTAATGTAGGTATTATTAAACTGCTTTTAGGCTCATAATCTAAGATATCTAACACCCGTGTTTTTTCATTACGTTATCGTCCTAGTGCGGTAATAATATCCCGACCAAATATTTTTGCAAGGATTATGTCATGCAAATGCAGCACTCGAATTTAGTCAGGTTATGTATGTGGCAGAAATAGTCAGAATCCAGAAGATTATTTCAAAATAATAATAAAATATCGTAAGTAAATTAATAGAATATTATAAATCGCACCAAATTATTGAGTAATAAAATAAAATTAAAAGTTATCGTAATTTTATTTTATGTTATCATAAAATAAAATTACGATAACTTTTAATTTTATTAACGATTATTCGTTAATGATTCGCAGATTTTTTTTTATATTGGCTGTTTGTGGATTGGGTAGCTGCCTTGAAAATTTGCGCGCGTTAATAAATTCCTTGATATGGACTCGCCGTATTAGTTACCAATTTTATTTGTTATTTGAAGTGGATTTAATTTAAAATGTTTGTTTCTTTTATTATTTAGTTGTGTTTTCTGTTATTACTTATATATCGTGAACTTCAAGTAATCGACAACAATAAAATAAAAAGTTTGAACATAAAGAGTACCTACTCTACCTACCTAAATACACGTAAGTAGTAATTGCCTAGCAACAAAGGTAGTATAAGTGTGAGGATTTTTGATGTTTTTTCGGCCAATATGGGGAGGTGAGATGGCAGAACTGAGCGGAAGGTTTAACGAACTGTCAAAATAAATACGTGCATATAATTTTCAATATATTTATAGGTTTATTTATTCTGAAAACCATTACTTTAGGAATATTGTTTTATAAAATCAATAAAAAAATAGTTCCAACTAATTCCCATGAAATGAACAAAGTTATAGAAAATATTTTTAATACCAGTGACTTTGCGCGCCTGTTTTAGAGCTCAATCTTCAGTTCGACGACCGTGTATTAGTCGTAATCCATTACAAAATCAATAAACTTCCAAATAAAATAGAATTATGTCTTTTTAGGTCCAGTACCTATGAATAGTATGAATCTGACAGCAGTGTGGATCAACTTTTTAGGTCCAGTACCTGCACACGCAGGCAATGAAAACGGGCCAGGTGTTTTTTTTCATAGAAAATAATGCAAACATGGAGATTTTAAATATTTTACAAAATATTTACCCCCTTATTCATAAACGTCTGCTAACTTAACAAGCCGCTAATAATTGTTTGTCCCTTTTACTCTTATGGACACATTGTTAAGACCGAAAGGGACAAACAATTATTAGCGGCTTGTAAAGTTAACAGACGCTTATGAATAAGGGGGTTATAGTGTATGTAAAATCTATTTTTAAATGTTATTGTATTGGAATTTCCTAAATTTATAAATAAACCCAAAAAACTTTAAAATTGTCGTTAGCTCGGTTTGTATACCTAGACAAAAATGTAGACCGTTTAAAAAAACCACCTAAAATGTATCGTAAATCGAGTTTTTTAATCATGAGTTGCTATTTTTATATCTACGGAGTCATCTGATGATAAAGTTCTGTGTTTTACGGATCGGGTGAAAACTTCAGGGAAATTCCAATACAATTTGATGTTAAAAACGGTTCCACTTGTATTATAAATATTTGTAAAATTCCATATAGGTATTTATTCGTTTACATTATACAATAACAAAGTTACCAGTTTTTTACACAATTAGTTTCGGTACGAAAGTAAAACGTATAAAATTAGCCTAGCGAACAAATCACTCATATAGCGTTTGATGATTAAACTGTAACACAAAATTTCATATTTATTCAAATACTTCAATATTTAAAATAATTGGAGCTTTTGGCTATGTTTATAATAGAAGTATCTACTCGTACCTACTTATGTATTATTTATTATTGTGGCAAAGGTACATGACAATTCAAAAGTGGAATAAACACGAGGCATAAAGTTTGTTGGGCAATAATGTCGGGCGGCACGTCCGTCCGTGCCAGCCGACCGTAAAATGAGCTTGATTCTTGCAGGTTCGATATTTCATTGTCTTGCCTGAGCTGAATCTAAGTTACTTTTGACAGTACAAACAGTGCTGATAGACTTTGTATTTACGCATAATCTACCGTGTTACTTATGAGAATGAAAAACTGGCGCTGGTCAAAGCATGTTTATTATACGAATCTTGAGGGCAGAAAGACAAAAATAAATTACAAAACAAAATAGGTCTCAAAAAATACAAAAACTATAAAAAGGTAAAAAAAGTATTCCAAAAAGGTGTCTGTTAAAAATAAGTGCGTCGTGCACAAAGCACATACCTACCGCTTACGTGTCTAATTTAAAAACAGTTGAATTATACATATTTATTTCGCAGGCATTTCCAGATATAATCGATCCGATTTATGTTTCTCTTTTTAAAATAATAAAGAGTTATTTTGGAGGTAATCGCTACATAATTTGGCCAACGAAATGTGATGACGTCATCATCGCTCCCTTTCGTAGTAGTCTTCATAAATCTTTGATTAGTCTAGTAACTACAAAACATATGCACAAAAAAAAACACTTGTATAATATAGCCATTAGCCGGTTACCATCATACCCGTTTATGAAAATAGTAAACGAGGACGAACGATTGTTAGTAAATGCATTATGAATCATGTATCGTTTACAGTTAGTCGTTTACATCTATCGTTCATCGTTTACAAATACCTAATAAAATTTCTCAAACGCTGCGACTTATCCTAAAGATAGTTGAGAAATTATCAAAAAGCTTGTACATTTGGATCACCTTTGGTAGAGTCAATGATACAAACATTTTGGGAAATGTGATGGGTCTTGTTCAGCATAATTGACTCTACCGGTGTACCAATTTTTATCAATCGAAGACGTGATCCAAATGTACAAACTTTTTGACAATTGAACAATTACTTATGAGTTAACGACCATTTTTTGCGTAAATATCTCGCTTTTGGCAAAACGTCGCTTAATAACTGTATTATTAAACTATTGTTCATAAGTTATGAACAATATTTTAATAATACAGTTATTAAGCGACGTTTTGCCAAAAGCGAGATTTCATAACTACAAGTATATTATCTACCACCACGACCGCGCGGGATTACAAGCGCCGTAAAAGATTCGAAACGTCCGAAGTAAATTAAACTTTTAAAACACTATTTGAAACATGATCAATCGGTTAACACTTGGGCAGGTGCTGGTAACGTATGCTACTCTTATATAATATATATTTTGTCCAAAACTTTCTTATTTACACGAAAGCACTACAAACATATTTAACAATCGCTTGTTATTTAACAAGTTTTGGCTACGAAAAATAAACAACATTTAAAACAAGTTAAATACCTAAGTAAAATACCTACCAATATATTTTCGATATTTGTGAAACGTGACAAACACGCCACTGCAAAGTACACAAATTGAATCGACAGCGGGAAATTAAAGTTCCGATGCCAGTAACAATTTTATTTCCACCCCACCCCGACTTTTTTAAAGCTTTCCTGTCTTTATTTTTCTAAAGAAGTGTGCTAATGTTGCATTGCTTAGACTGAATAATTATTACATACAAAATGTTGAATATGTGTTCACCTTAAAATGTGAATAAGTCGATTAGTCAAATTGTCATTGAATGATTTAAGCACTACCTAAATTGCTTCTTATTGTTATGATTCTTACTCTCACATGAATTGGCCTGATGAACCTCATGATACCTCCATTAGGTTAGGTTCACCAATTTATATCCTACTGAAATTAAGTAAAAAAAAACATAATGCGAAACTTACATTAGCATATCATACAAATATACTATAAACTAGTTAGGTATCGAGCGCAGCGCAACGACCACTGTAAGTAGGTACGTATGTTCATGTTTTCCTGCAACTCGGATTGGTTGTTTTGCTCAATTATCGGCAGAACACGCTACGAGGAAGATGCAAGTTAGGTATTAGTTTTCCTCGTCTCGCTTGACTGTGTTATAGAAATACCCCGATTTAGCTCTCAGTTTAAGGAAACCTGTTTTATTGCTGCCGGATATTCCTCATATTAAAATGCTATAAAGGGTTTTACCTTATAAGGAACCATAATTACTTAAGTATGCGTATGAGTATGACTGTTATATGACATAACTACAATAATTCACAAGTATTATTTTGTGATTTTCGTAGGATTAGCCAAGAATATTTATTATTATACTTGACGTTATCAATTAAAAATCATATTAAACATTTAAGTTGCATACAATTTAATATTCACATATATTTCTGGGAGCTGGGACATCCATATAATTGCGTCGACCTGACTTTCGATTGGAAGTACTGGAGCTTCGCTTTATTTGACACTTACAAAGCAGCAACGGTTTTCTGATAGTTGGTATCTGACTTCTTTAAAATAAAAGGGTTTAGTTCTGTAGACCTACTATAAATCAGAGGCATGACAATCTACATATACGAATACACATTGCTAACCTTCTACACCAAAGGATCCGGGAGAAAAAGCTAGTTAAATAATGTGCCCCACTTTTTAAATCCGTTTATTTTAAACCATTAGAAAGAAGATAAGACATGATTTATCCTATAACAGTAAAAGGTATTAAAATAAGTAACAAAGTGAAATGTGTGATCATGTCACAATAAATTATGCTTACAAAATGTGATAAACAACATTTTGGAGTAGTTTTTAATATTTTCAATGTTACAAAGACATATCAAAATTATTTGCCATATTTGTAACGCGTGGAACGAGCTGTCGAGCGCCTTATAAATACGCCGGCAAAAGCAATTTGTACGATATTGCCACTGGCAAGTATTTTTCCGAAATGTGGACTATAATCTGAAAATATTACAAATTATGAGTGCCCTCTGGAGATCTCGACTCCTCAAAATTCCATTGTTCAAGCAGTTTAGCGTTCCCGTCTCCAGGGCCCAAGTTCTAGAAAACCAAGAAGTACTTCTGGTTCTTGCAATTAATCATGCTTAAATATCCTCCGTCGCCAAACGGATTGTGGTTCCGTATAGGTTAACCATCCCTTTTATTCTCCTCCTATACTATTGATAAGTAACAGGTCAAAAAAAGTTACTGTTGACGAATTGCACAGGTGGCTATTTTGGTACATTTCGATGACAACATGTGTGAAGTACGTTTGCACAGAAAGAGCTAATTCAAGAATTTCCAAATGCATCTAAACCAAGTCATATTAGAAAAACCTAGATAAAAGAATACGGTTGTATTTTAATGGCGTGACACATCCCGGTTTAAGTGCAGCTGACTATGGAAACCGCATTCAACTAAGTCCCAGCAACAGCGGAGTGTTGACTAATCAAATGTCTGGTCGTTTTGAACTAAACAAGATTCTAAATATGGTAGTGGGCAAGGTTTGATATATGCCATTCCAGTGCATATTTTCTAGAAACCTAGACAGCTCCCTCACGTATTGGCATTTAAGAACAATTTACCAATTCAATAATCGCTATTTAAGAAGCATACAGTATTGTTGTTATTATGAAAAAATTGAACTATACATAATCAACAAAGTAAAGGCCAATGATAAAAATACCATTCGTTAAGCAGTATATCTGACCTGATAGCCACGCTTGAACGACGACTTTATTTATTTTCCTCAAGTCGTTGAGCTCATATTAACAACCGTCATTACACCTTAGTCTCTGAGACAACATAGACGTTTTCAAAATGAGTACAGTCACACAATATTTATTAGCGGTAGCTGTCACCGCGTTGATAGCGTTATTTTGGATACTGGTGCGCAGATATGATTACTGGAAAAAACGCGGTATACCCTACCTTAAACCTGTGTATTTCATAGGGAATCTAGGGTTTTTCATGAGGAAGTCAGTGCTTGATTTCTTCCTCGAGTTGAGTAAGAAGTGTCCCACGGATTGTGTAGGGATATATCTCGGATTGACACCCACGCTTGTGGTTCAGACGCCGGAACTTGCTCGGAAAGTACTTGTCAAGGATTACTCCAATTTCGAAGACAGGTTTTTGTATTCGGGTCACGCCGATCCACTTGGATCATTGAATCTCTTTACAGTAAAGGTAAGTAAATAACATAATCAATATTTTGATATTTATTAACAATCAATTGAAAATAGTTTTTTATACTTATTCATAAAATATTCTGTACCTAATATAAATTACAATTCATTTTAACCTATTGTATATTTTAATTCGTTTTCTACCTTAAATAAATGGGGTTTGTAAAAAGATCCTACCAACTATTTTATAAATCAAACAATGTTCTATTTTCTAAAAGTCTTAGAAATATATTTTAGAAGAGAAAATTATATTAGTAGCATTTACTTTACAGTTGCAATGGCCCGGCATGACCTTAGGTAATTTAAGTATCTCAATGTATTACATACTCTGGTGTTTGCTGTGCCGTCTTCCCGGCTGGCTCCTCCAAAGCTCGCTATATAGTTAGTCACTAGTTAGTCATGCTGGAGAATTTAATTAACTACTTCCCTGCTTAAAAAGTTCATTTGTAAAGTTTACGTTGAACCACATGAACACATGAGGTGACAAACGGTAATCGAACGTAGAAATATGATTATTTTAATAATAACTTTGCATTTAGAATCCGATATGGGCTTCTATGAGACAAGAGTTGACACCTATGTTCACTTCATCTCGACTCCGAAAAGTCACGGAACTTATGAACATGAACGCGACTGAACTCGTGAAAAGAGTACAGCGAAACTTCATTGAGAAGAAAGAAGATGTTAACCTTAAGGTATTTATCTAAATAAAATGTTTATAGCAAGATACACTATCTATCTATACAGCCAACGGAGCTTTATTAAACCTAGTGAGATAGATTAAGTGATATTCCTTAAATACTCAATTTTTAGCAGTACATTTTAAAATATCGACTAAAGAAGGAAGAGTCATCAAAATTCAAGATGTACATTATTAGCATTTGCTTTTGCAGGAAGTGTTCTCCATGTACGCATCTGACACAGTCGCGTTTACTGTATTCGGCATACGCATTAGCCGCCTTAGCGACCAGGACTCCCCCTTGTGGTTTATAACAAGTCACATGGTTAAGTGGACTTTCTGGCGAGGACTGGAATTCAGTACTATATTATTTATGCCCTTCCTCGCGAAACTATTAAGGTAAGAGAGTACCTACTCTGTAATACTTGTGTATAAACTACAAAAGCATCACGAAGGTGTAGCTCTGCGGCTGCCTTGCGTTTCACACTAGATTAGTCCATAATGTACCTACTAGCAAACATTTTAATATTTACCAACTTTCCAGCTAAAATAACCTACATTTTATGTAAAGCAGGTGCAACAGCGAGTGGCTCGAAATATTCATAATTAACGGCCTCCGTAGCCTAGTCAATTGCAAAATTTATTTGTATTTAATACAAGGTGAAAATTATTGCTGGGTCCTTGAGAGCATGTACCTGCAGTAGGTACCTACTTAGATCCGAGCTAACAACTACGTAAAACTGGTCTTAAAAGAGGCTACCCGTCAAATCGCAATTATTAATGAAGTTTGATGTTTACAAATTTCGGAAAGAAAATTTAAACAGGATGCGAGATAAATTATTTTTTTCACAAAATTAATTTTTTGCTTTTCGACATTACATAGGTATATACGGCACTTGGTATCATAGCCACTTTTTGCAACATATTCTACGGTTCAAAATACATTTTTGACATATTTATAACACGAATGATTTTTTTAAATTCAATTACCAAACTCGTATTCTAATGAGTCTAATGACCTAAACTATGGTACAGTTACTTAGAATACCGTTTATTACAGATTGAAATTTTTCTCTGGAGCCGCTACGGAGTACATTAGGAAATTATTTTGGAACGTAGTCGACGAGAGAAAAAAATCCGGCGAATCAAATGATAAAGATCTCGTTAATCACTTACTGAAATTAAAGGAAAATGTGAAACTCCCCGCTGACTCCAGATCCAGTAAGTTACTTACAGTGATGTGTATTATTATGTAGGTAATATATCTGTTGTAAACAATGATTACATTATTTTGAGTTTGTTTACTCTAATTCACTTTTTTCCTCATCTGTACTCAGTGTGGCCATAACACCCACGCGCAGACTTAAAATGTAAACGTAATGAATTTATATGTAGAAGTATTTTTGCAGTTTCTCTTTGTAAATTACTAACAATGGAATAAGTTTGTGGTGTATTTTTACTAAAATATATGACGCATGAAGTTTGAAATAAAGTTAATTTGAATTTGGATTTGTAGCAGAAAATAAATGCACTTATTTAACTACATTTGACCTGGCTGTAATCAAAAGCTTTCGATTTTATATCACCCATGTTTAAAAGCAACGCATTTGTAACTTTAGTCATTAATTATTTCACTGCTAATATTTAGGGAGCAATTTGTATACAAACCATCAACGTGGCACCGGCGAACTCGAAAATCTGTGTACCAGCTCATTTTAGCCTCAAGGTTCTGCCGTGCTACCACGATCTAATAATGCGATTTAGTTTAAAACCTAATCTGAATCGCGATGTGTCAGTTCCATAGAATAACTGTCAAAAACTGACAAGCAGAACCTAAATCGCATTTAAGAGATCATAGTAATTGAAGGGTCCACGGAAAAAACATGTCCAGTGCCTAAAAAAATCATGGCAAATTCACACCTAATTCTGTTAAAAGTAAGGTGGTTTTTCCTTCTGTAATTTGAATTGACTAGACATGTTCTTTCCGTTGTAATTGCTCGTCCGCGTCTATTCACCATCAGAAGACTAGTCAACCTGTGTTATTAATTATTACAGAGTTAGCCGATGACTTGATGCTCGCACAGGCGGCGGTATTTATCCTGGGATCCATCGAAACGTCCTCCACGACCCTCAGCTACACAATACACGAGCTCGCGCACCATCCTGACGAACAGGTAATACCTACTGGTATTTTTTGTTATTGTGTATCATTATAATCAGGCGAATTAAGCAATAACAGTATAAAAATATATAATAGGTTGGATAATAACTAAAACAGTCATGTCTAATAGCCAGAAATAAAGAACCTATCTTTTATTGCATTTTTTGCTTTAAATACAAACAACTTGAATGGGTACAAGGTACAACTCCGAGATGGTCCCGTTGGCACCAATTCGGAGTCTGATGATGGGATTTTTGATAAATCGTTTTTTATTTTTTATAATTTGTGGTTACCTACTATATTCCATCATTTAACGACGTATTAAGTACCTAATATCGGTACGATTCCATCATTTATTATTAAGTAGATTATTATTTAATAATTAACTCACCTTGGTTACCTGTGTCTATGGGTTAGCTATTCATGTTTCATTGTGATTTAAGGTTCCATTTGAATATAATAATATGATCATTTAGGTACTGGTATAGTGTTTGGCAATAAATATACCCATCAGATAATATAATTCCTGTCCTTTTTCCCAAGCATATAAAAAGAAAAAGACTGAAACATTTATCCGACAGTTTTTAATCGTGGGTGAACAAACAGGCACGTAATATAATAAAAATACTACTGCTTTAAATTGGTATTAATATAATGTGGTTTAAAATATTAAGAATTTAATGTTAAGTATGAACTTTATTTACCTAAGTATAAAAGTTGACTAAATTATAATTATACAAAGCAAGGAGTTTTTGCTTGCGCATACAAAAAGCTCTTAATTAACATCTATCGCCGTCGGTCTGATAATGACGTTCCCATTTGCATTTATATATAATTAATTCTCGATAAAAGTCCGTAAAACTTTAAATAGTGCATTGGCTCGTAGTTTAGTCGTAAGTAGCAGCTGCAACTGCAAAAAGCAGTCGGCTCTCGAACAAAACTAATTTAACTTACAATCCCTAGTCATTACAGAATACGATTGTTAAAACTTATACTTTACTCAGCAATGAGTGGCTAAAATATGCACAGCTTACTACACATTTTCTTTTTCTAATCTAGCAATACGACTGCAGCTTTCCAGTAATACAACTAAAATAATTATTCATATTATTAGCCAATACAAAAAAAAAACTCTCGTGGCTTGGAGAGCCGTAGCTTACGCGAATGATTATTTAAAGCTAACATATTAGTTCTTCAAAGCTATCATATCTAACATGTGACGAAAAACTTGCAGAAAAACTTTTGTTGGATTTATAATTTCATAGATCAGAGTAGCATACGAATAATTAAAAAAACACAATCAAGTAAAATATGTTTCGCACGCACAGTAAAGGAAATTGATTCCACATCAATAATATGGAAGATGCTAGAAAACCTACTCGTTAATCAGTTTGTTTGACTGTACCCATGCGATACGAAACAATAATGAAGAAGTAGTAACTTAAATTTAAACAATCTTTTGTAGTACTATCGTAAAATGTCATTAAATACCGATTACAATGTAGGCATATTTAAAACGACCACGTGACTAATTACTTTAGCTTTTACGCTTCATTAAACTTGATTTATCATGATTAAAGAGCTTATTGCATCGGATTAGAGTCACAGATAAGAAAAATAATTAATCTTGTCTTAGTTCGCGAGCGCGCTGAATGGATTGATAATAGGTAGGTGCCTAGTATTTAGACTTAAATAATTGTTTATCAGACTTAAATTTTACAGAGGGCCGTTGACCTAAGAGCCACTAGAACTTAGGGGTATAAGCCATATCAAGAGTATTGTATACATATAAGACGAGAATAAAGGTTTATTTTAAATATATTAAATTAACTAGTAGACATCTTACACTACTCAGTACTCGTAGATATATTAAAAGCATCAAAGTAACTAAAAGAGCACTTAAATTATCAAATTTAATGTACTTAATATGAAACTAAAGACCAGTTTCATTCGCAATTCTAATTTTCACAAATCATTAATAAAGAATTCCATTACCATCTGAAAGCTGATTTTTAGGGTTCCATAGTTAATCAAGAACTTTTATAGTTTCGCCATGAACGTCTATCTGTCTGTTCGCAGCGTAGCTCAGTGACCGTTAGTACTAGAAAAATAAAACAATTAACTATTTAATAATTAAAGTTGTAGAATAAAATAATAAATAATATATTTTGATCCCATGTAATACAAATAACTAGACTACTTCATCACGTCAAGTGGGGAGGTTTTATTTTATTGAAAGCATAGTGGAGTATCGTTAAATAGGTCTTTGAAAAAGAATAAAGGTTCCAAAAGAAAGTTGATTTTAAGTCTACACATATTTCCTTGTTTTATATAAATAAATATTAATGAAGTCACACTTCCTGCAATGACTTTTTACTTATTCTTATATTTCACAGGAAAAGCTTTTCGAGGAAATTGACACGGCACTAAAGGAAAAGGGAAAGGACATTTTGGACTACGATAATTTATTAGAGCTGAAGTATCTCTCATCATGCATTAGCGGTAAGGGGCCTTTCTCACCTTTTGTTTTCTGCGGCTTATTCGAATATCCCCTAAGGGCGGTGCCATCGAACTGTGTGTCCCACATTTCTAGGGATCTGGAGTAATAGTGATAATTAACAGAAATAAACCGCTAAATAGAGCAGGACAGAATATTATTAACGAATGACGACGGACTGGAGTTAGGATGGCCGGAATTCTATTTATAGCCGGAAAGTGTTATCTAAAAAAAGCGAAATTAAATCGTTGAAACCCCAAGTTTGTAGATAAACCATTTTGAGGATTAAAGACGCAAAGTATTTATATTTAATGCGTACCAACGCCTGAAACTATTCTTTCAAACTTTGTGACCATTGAGTCTTTAAACTTCTAGAGTCTCTAGTGTCCCTAGTGTTCGAGTCTTTAAGCCAGGAAATGAGCGTGTTTAAATCATTACATAACGCGCTGTATTCTCGAACAAGTCATAAATGAGTTACCATTTACAGAAACAATGAGGAAAAATACGCCAGTGCCGTATTTAGAGAGAAAATGCAAGAGCCGGTATCAGCTGACGGAGGACATCACGGTGGAGGCGGGCACCCCCGTATTCGTGAACGTGATGGCTCTGCATCAAGGCGAGAAGTACTACGACGAGCCCGAGCAATGGCGCCCTGACAGGTTCCCCAACCCGTCCGACAACGACAATAGGAACTTCACCTTTCTGCCCTTCGGCGAAGGACCTCATTTCTGCATAGGTACAGTCACGTTCAATCGGTCATTCTCAAATCTAGATCGAATTACCGTAGCCGATTATTTCCAATGGAATTTCAGTATGTTCCTATTAATATGTTACTTTTTTCAGTGTCAAAAAAATGACACGGTAATTTGAATTAGGCTTTAAATTTTAATAATGACCGTAAGGATATCTACAAGGTCATAAGCAGTTTTCAATATGAACACATCTAGTCTATGAAATAAAACTATGAAAACGGATAAACTCGCGTATATTAACTAATTTGCGGAGTCATAAGCAGACCACGAACCCTGTAAAGTGTTCGAAACGTCGGAATGAAGTTAAAATTAGTTAAGATACGCGAGTTTATCCGTTTTCATAGTTTTATTTCATGTGTAATCCTCGCGGTAATCGAACAAAATATTACATCTAGTCTATATTTTTTTTTTTCAAAATATCCATGGTGAAAATGTGCATTCATTGTGTTTATTTACATTTTCACCGAAATTCGTTTTTATCTATATACGGTCTATTTGTGGAAATAAACCATTAATATATTTTTGAAGCTGCCAGTACGCATTATCTTTTGAGTATTTTGTTATGCAAAGACGGTCATTGTCTTAAATAAACCCTTAACAGGAAAACAAAACCGCTTTAGTCCTCATTAAAATCTGCTACGCGTTTTGGGATAATGTGACCGTCCGATCAGTTGAGTTTACAAACTAAGACCCAATATGCATTACATAGGTACAATGTTAAACAATTTTTAATTTTCCGGTTCAGCCAATTCTGGCATTTATTTGTGAAGTATCACAAATATCAAATAGGGTAGACTGGGTACGGTTGTAACAATTTTACTTCATTCGCTCATATCATTGCTATCACAGCTCTGAGAACTAAGGTTAACGTTACAAATTGAAGAATACTCATTTGAGGTAAGGTACCATTTGAAATAAATAAACACTGGTAATCGTGTTTCTGCATGTCCGTCGCGTCTCTTTCCCCTTGTACCCCTTGCCCTCCTGTAGATAGTTTCGGAAATATTCGAGGTGTTACAACCGTACCAAGTCTACCCTATAGTTCCTTTAACGCCCTCTGCTAATCTTATGCCTCTCTGCCTGTACGACATGCTGAACGGTTAAAATGATGATGGCAGTTCCTTGGTTAATGGTTATCGATGTTTTCTGAGTACCTATGAGATCATTAGATCTCTCTGTATATAGGTATACATATATCCCTCGTGACTATATAATTATATCCTACATACACGTTGTAACGTCAGCATTCCGAAAGATTTTAATGCTGGATTCCTGACCATATTTAGAGTCTTTAATGTTATATAAAATTTCCTGGATTCGACTTGGTTTCAGAGATAATCAACCTTTTTTCGAAATAAGTTTTTCGACGTAACTCGTCATTTAACTTCTTTTGGATTACAATGCTACCACAATGTGTTCTAATATTACCTGACAATCAAAAAATACGAATAGACTTGACAAAATAAC
>JALPQI010015997.1:0-39422 GCA_025490895.1 Thaumatotibia leucotreta | reverse complement strand
TCTCGATTTAAACTTTCACGATTATCACTCATATTTTAAACGAATGACTATGATAACTTGAAAGCGAATGAGAATATACTGGTTCTGAAGGCTGACAAAGGGAACGCCACTGTGGTCATGGACTCAATCGACTATGACGCTAAGATTCGGGTTTTATTGAGTGACACTAGCGTCTATAAGTCTGTCTAATATGATCCCACTGCCAGAGTTACGCGTCGGATTAGGGCTGTCATCAGGGACCATGAGGTGTTATTTCAGGAAGACGTCTTTAACCGCTTGTACAAGCCTAAAACAGTGCAACCGCCGAAATTGTACGGGTTACCGAAAGTACACAAACCGAACGTGCCTTTGCGACCTATTGTAAGTCAAATCGCCTCACCTACTTATGATCTGGCAAAGCATGTTGCGTCGGTGCTGCAGCCGCTTGTGGGAAACACGTCGTCTTTCGTGAAGGATTCCCGTCACTTCATAGACATTCTTAAGGACATAACGTTGGAACCAGGAGACTTAATGGTGAGTTTCGATGTTGAGTCACTTTTCACCAATGTCCCGGTTAAAGAGTGTCTAGAAGTAGTTCGAAAGAGGCTAGCTGACAATGGGATAGTGAGTTCTGTCATGGTTTTGCTCCGGAATTGTTTAGAAGGAAGCTACTTTTTATATCGAGGGGGGCATTATCTCCAGATCGACGGAGTTGCTATGGGTAGCCCTGTGGCACCGGTTTTAGCAAATATCTGGATGGAGCATTTCGAGGCCAGTATAGATCTGCAACCATGGGCAGTGAAATTATGGAAGCGATATGTCGATGATGTCTTCTGCGTTATGAGAGGTGGCAAGCATGAAGTTGAGCAATTACTCCAGTATCTCAATTCCATTCATACTAAAGTCAGATTCACATATGAATTGGAATCGGAGCGCAGTTTGCCTTTTCTGGACGTAAAGGTGATAGGTCGAGATGATGGTTCTTTGGCGCACACTGTCTTTAGGAAGCCCACACACACAGACAGGTATTTGAATGCTCTGTCTCACCACCACCCCCGGCAGCTTCAGTCTGTGGTTAATTCTCTGAAGAACAGAGCACATGACCTTTGTGACCCTGAATTTCTAGAAATTGAGATGTCGCACGTTCAGGAGGTTCTGAAGAGAAATGGCTACATAATGAACAGACGGCAACCCAGACGAACACCGAGGAAGAAACATCCAGATGTTGCAAGGCGACCGGCATTTTTGCCTTATGTCAGGGGTGTAACGGACAAAATAGGTACGCTTTTGAATAAGTATTCCATACCAACCGTTTACATGCCGTTATCAAAGGTGGCAGGGCATCTAATGTCGCCTAAGGATGTTTTACCTTACCACACACCGGGCGTTTATAAAATCGATTGTAGCTGTGGTAGTTCCTATATTGGGGAAACCAAACGCACCATAGCGGAAAGGGTCAAGGAACATATCACGGCTGTTAAAAAGCGTCAAACGAATAAGTCTGCTGTGGCCGAGCATTTGTTGGAGTCCGGACCTAACCACTGGATTGAGCTCCATAACCCGAAAGTCCTCTCAACCGAGCGTATACATCATAGCCGAAAAGTACGTGAAGCTATTGAAATTAAGAAACATCGGAATTTTAATCAAAATGAGGGGCAAGGAATCTCATCCGCGTGGAATCCCGTGATTTACAAATGTAAGCGTGGTGAAACATCCATTTTAAAGCCATTGGATGTTGTGAGTGTTGTGTGTAGGCCTAGTGACAACCCTAGCCTAGAAGTGAATAATCAAGATCAAGTGCGGGTAGTTCGAAAAACCCGCGCAGCTCGAAGGTGTTGATACATTCTCTCGCCAGTCTGCCTGCGACCACGGGTGTAACGTCATGCCCGAAACGTCAGGATATAATTAAACGTAATTAAGTTTACGCGATTAAGACCCGTTTGTCTTTAAAATATGAAATTCAATCTCGCTTAGCTAGACCTTATTCAAAGCCTGCTATCGCGAACACCGAAGTTCGTAAATTTCGGGGATTTGTCTCTGTCATTCCAACGAAGGCGTCATTAGAGTGACAGAGAAAAATCCCCGCAATTTGCGGATTTTGTAGTTCGCGGTAGGGCCGCAGGTAGGTACCTACTGTAGCGTATGTACCTACAGCCAAAGGCAAAATAAGCTGGGTACTTATATACATATAAAATGCTCAAAAATATGTCCCAGGTGCACTTTAATTCTCTGTAACTAATAAGAACGTCGTTACATATTTATAAGAGGATTATATCGATACATATTTTTGCATTTGACTGTACTATAATCATAATATTTTTAAATGTTAAACAACCCCTAACGGAAATGAAGAATAACGGCGGCGGTTGATTTTACAAAAATAGACATAATTATCCATTTTAGTTCGTTCATATTTTACCCTCGAACGGAGATAGGGGCATGACTTTATCAATACTCGTGAAGCGCTCAAGTCATTGCTCATTTCCTAATTAAACTATCTATCTATCTATCTATCTATCTAATATGAAGGATTTGCAGTCCAAAATATAATTTCGATCCTGCCTTGAACGGTCAAAAAGTTTGAAAGAAAACATGTATGTAATAACTATGGACCCGACGTTTCAAACACTATAATTTCAAAGAACTGCTCTCTGCTCCATATCAGTAATGTTTAAACAGTTTTAATACGTTCATAGAAACTGTTTCACGTCAGTTCTCACATAGTCCATAAATTTGTAAACATCAATCAAATCCGGACATGGGCAGTCAACGTAAGTCGTATTCCGTTAAGACCGTTTTGATTTAGTTCACCCCCGACGCGTCGCAAGTGAGCACGTTCCGTGTTATTTTTAAAAGAAATAGATCGGAAACAAATCGTAACAATTTGTAAAGATCGTTCTGTTAAGGAACGCTTTATGGCAGCAACAATTAAAACAAAATCGTTCCAAATTTAAATACACCCTAAAAAAGTTTAGAGTGGTACTTTCGTATTACACTGTTTAAAAATATAAACATTAAGAAACTATCTAATCATCGTAATTTATACTGTCGTATTGTATCAAAATACTTATAAAAAAATACTAAGTTAAAAGCAAAATATCAATTCTTAACATTCGAAATACAAGCAAACTACCTAAAATGTATGTGAAAACTTACAACCCATTTTTTTCTTTTAGTTTGAGTCGTGTTGACAGGCGAAAGCACTAAGCGATACTGCCTTTATAACCCTAAAACTATTACCCTATTTTTTTTTAATAAACCCGTACACGCATGAAATGGAAGTGGACCGCATTCTATACATCTTCGGCAGCTTTACCCGTAAGAAGGACAAGCGCAAGTCGCTGGAGCAATCGTCGATCAGCGCGGGAAACAGCCCTCTGAGGAGGCCTCACAGCATAGCGCCGAGGACTTCGGCTTATGAAGACAAAGATGTCAAGGTAAATGATACCTGAGGGCTACCACTAACTACTAATGCGCGATATGTCAGTTCCATAGAATAACTGTCAAAATCTGACAATGTAAGCTAAACCTAAACTGAATCGCATTTAAAAGGTTATGGTAGCCCCCCTGAATTGGACGGCTAATGGAACTGTGATGATAGTGTAGGCGTCTGAGAACAAGGCACTTAAATCGTAAATTGTGTTTTATAAGGGCCAAGCCAAGAACTCTTACAAGAGCTATATGTTATGGCTCTATCATGTAAAATGCTCTTTTTGCACATACAGAACAAAACTATTTACGATACGATACGGCAAATAAAGGCATAGGTACAAATCCAGTGAAAATCATACACGTAATATACGCGGTGCTCTTACAGCTAAGATCTTTAAACACAACTCACGTGAGACTCATTCATACTAAAATTATATTTCACGTGGGTTAGTCACGTTTTTAAGTCGAAAAATGCTTGACATGTTTTACTTCGTACACGAGGAGCTTCTTCAAGAGCCCATCGCCATGGCTGCGCAACGAAGACTGAAGAAGCTCCTCACAGTTTAGTAAGAAGAGATATCTTCCATTTCAAACAATCCGTATGCTTAATCTCGCTCGTGGGAGTACTGGGATTCCTGGAAAGTTTTCGCTTACTTGGTCATAAAACTTATATACAGAGGTTCAATAAATACAACCTAAGCTAAAAAACTGCGTTCTACCCTCGTTGTTGTTTACGAGTCGTTGGAAACTTGTCCTATGACTATATGGAAGAGTAGTCTGTCAACTTAGACCAACTCAGCAGAATTTACTTTCTTATCTAATCACATACTTTAATTTTTGCGATAGACTCTATTGCTATGTAAAATAAGAGTGATGCTGAAGTAACATGTCGCCACAGCCACATGAAGCATCAGTGGCTAAACCCTACAATTATCAATTTTTTTTTGCAGGAAAGGAAGAGACACGAAATAAAACAGTGGAACTGCGGTCTATGCCGCAAAGAGTTAGCAGAGCCGAGGCTTCTCGCCTGTCTTCACAGCTTTTGCACCCGCTGTCTACAAGGACTGCCTCAGGAGGGCGAAGCAGAGGGCTGGAGCGAGATAGACGCAGGTAGATGGTAGATGCATAATCTAGCTCTTTCTAGAAGCTTCTAAACTATTTTTCAAGGTTCTACATGCACTCTTACAAGGACGCCCGCAGGGGGCGACGCGAAGGGCTATAGACGCTGATAACTACATATCTAGTCCTTTTTACCACATTAAAGAAATGGAAGCTGTGCCGGATATAGCTATAATTTACTAGAAGCTTCTAGATTATCTTCACAGTCTTTACACCCGCTGCCTGCAAGGACTGCCTCAGCAGGGCGACGCGTAGGGCTGGTGCGAGACAGATGCAGATAAATACATAATCTAGCTCTTTCTACCCCAACAAATGCAAGCTTTACCACAAATAGAACTATACATAACTTGCTAGATAGAAGCTTCTGGCGTCGTCACAGAATTTGCAACCGCTAACAAGGAATCTTGCAGGATGGAAGAACTGACGGTTAAAGCGAGATAGATGCAGGTTCTTACTGTATAAAAATGTTGGAAAAAATAATAATTAAACAATCCCGAAAGCCTTAGCACTTCACTACTTATGTACATAGTAGGTGTAAAACAAAGTCGCTGTCCGTCCGTGATTATCTTAAATACTACGCAAACGGATAACGAACGGTTTCAATTGATAGAGTGATTCGTCGCTAGTATTAGGCTTTAATAATTCTGAAATTGGCTTTTTTTATTGTACGTTGTAATTATAAATGACACAAAAATACGAGTAATAAATAAGCTGCTGATTTCCTAGGCATAAATAAAAGAATAAAATAAAATATTGTACCCTCAAGGAGTCCCGTAACACGGGACGATGTGGTCCCATGTTACAGTCATCTCTTATTATATCCTCCAATATAATAAATATTTTTATATATTTATTTTCAAAACTACAATTTATATACATAGATTAAATCTAACTAATCTACTTAAGGGTCGGATTCCCGATTTTGTCGTTTTAGACCTATTTTCGAACAAAGAATTTGTTAAGTAAATATTACTCTACAAACATATTTCTTACATAAACTTATTCAGAAAGAACCTATACAGAGGCTCCAATTGATATTATATTTTATATTTACATGGATTTCCTAGAAATCGGCTCTAAATGTACCGAAAAATAAAAAAATTGCATATTTTTCGAACACGAAGCAATGCATATTTTTCTTTAACAGGCATAAAATATTCATGTTAATTTAAAAGCCAGATAACTGAATTAGTACATCAGGGCATATTCATATTTTTCCTCATAAAGACAACGAAGAAATTTAATCCTTAATTTAAAATTGCGTATATTCTCCATACAAATGGCGACACGAGTCAAAATTCTCCTTTGACTCAGATGGCGCGAGCGCCTCCTCGAGGTCGGACGCACGCCAAATCGCTCCCGTTGACAGCTCTTTGTGACATTCAAAATGACATAAAATCATATACATATACGTCAAGGGATGCCAGTACTCAAAGTGTCTTTAAATAAGTAGGGAAAATCAATGCGAAGAAATTCGTTCGAACTCACTCATTTATTTAAGTTTTTTGTTATTTTTATGACCGAATACAAGAAAACTATAACAACTGATTCTAAATAAAACTCAATACTATCGAACACGTATAAGTTACATTCGCAGAAACGATTAAAAATGAAAGAAGTTTACGGATACGATTTGGTGTAATGGAGTTTATTTTCTATACTCTGGCAACAGATTACATCATTTGAAAACACATGTGTGACGGCTAGAAGTCAAAACGATAGGATGTCATCATGATAATAATAAGAAAGATAGAATATGTTTGTTAATATAATTATAATAATAGGTACCTATATTAAAAGTGATACGAGTCTTTAATGAATGGTTGATTTGTGGAATAAAATCTCTACTCACCGCCACCGCGATTTCTGCGGCCGTAAGACTTTGTAAGAAAGTATGTATATATCTTCTCACATTTTTCTTACATTATTTTATTATTTTTTATTTATTCTAATAAGATATACTTACAGTATAACAGTAAAAAAGAAATGCTCGCGAACTACAAAGTACATAAACTTTAAGCTCAGCTTTCCATTGTCATGTCTGAGCCGCAGCCGTACCATGCAAACTGTAGCCGCACCATGATCCTACCGTATTAACACAAAAAGAACTGCCGAGGTACGGCGCCCTTCGGCCAGAAGTCTGCACTCGCGATACTTCCCTGCGGCAGCTTCGGCACGAGTAAATAAGTTCGGAAGAGAGAGAGTAAGAGATAAATAAGTTCGGAAACCTAACTTATTGATTTTTCGTTTGAAACTAGAATGATTTACATAATTATTATACGTATATTCTCTTTCCAGGGGGCTTATGATGGTCCCGTTTTATCTATTTATCGTGCTACGCCTCACTTACGCACTTACATACTTGTTAGATAGAACCTGACGGCAATAACGACAAACGATTAAAGACGGTACCATCATAAGCCTACAGAAATGGCACAAAAGGTACCTACCTACTAGTTATTTAGCCGTGTTTCCCTGTAAATTGCAATACATTCCTAGTTATTTATTTGTATTTTCTATATTCTTGTTATTATACGATTTGAATACATTTGTCACCATCCCAACTCCCTGCGGGTGTCGTAAGAGTCGACTAAGGGATTGAAGTGTCACTGACCACTATTTGATAAAATATTGATGGTGGGCAGCAGCATCATCATAGTGGACACATTACTGCGGTCGCCAATCCGCTTGCCCAGTGTGGCGATTATGGGCATTTACCTCCTAATGCGTTTACACGCATAGTTGCCTACGTCCAGCAGTGGACTATCATAGTCTGATGATGATGATGATACGATTATTAGGTATGCATAAATGTATGACCACAGCTGGATACTTTTTCACTTTCATATCGTATATCTGCTAGCATACAAGTAAATCGTCGTCTAATAGTCAAAACTGACATTCCTCTTAGCAACCTCGTATGTCAGTATTGAATCAGATCGTAACTGAGATACGAGCTTTATTTCGAGTACGTATTTGTTATTTTAGTTAGTTTTGTTTGTCAACTGGAGAAATATTTGTATGGTATTAATATGTATCCGTGGAATGGAGTGAGCTTAATGTAGTGTTTGTAAATATTATTTTTGGAAAGTTTAGTAAAAACGCTTATATTTATATACGATAATATAAAACTAGCACCACTATTCACCTATTTGCAAATTTTCAAATCCGGCCGCCCTATAAGTACAATTCATCTACAATTACGACCGCCGTTCGGTTGCTAGGCGACGAAAAATGAATAACAGAGACGTCATTGGGGTTTCAAATAAAATAATATTTTATTTGAATTATAACGTAATTATATTATAACGTAGGACTGACTGAGACAATTTCTCTCATCTGCTCAGATGTTTGTTTTGGTAGATCAAAGTTTGACATATTACTGATTGTTTCAGAGTCTATATTAAGCAGGACGTAAAAAGTGGGCAAGGAATAAATAGGTAATAGTTGAATCGAAATTCCTCCGCGCGCCCCGCAAAGTTACTGATGTATCTGCAATGTTGGCTATAATGTACCCAGACATGGATGGATGGTTACGTGAAACGTAAGTAATCTTTACATTTTTTATAGTATAAGTAAGTAATATTTACTGATACATAGTTTGTGTACACAAATACAGTGTGGTGACGGAAGTAAGAATACATTTGTCACCATATTTAATACAGTGTGTCCTTAGCCATTGGACATAGCCGAAACGTATACAATATACATACATATATGCGCTAGGGTATTTAAAACCGATATACGCACTATCGTAACAATTGATGTAGGTAGCCGTTACCTACAAATAAATTAAGAAAATTTGGATAGACTTTAAAAGCTTATCAATTCATTTTTGACCGACTTCAAAAAAAGGAGGAGGTTCTTAATTCGACTGTTTTTTTTTTGTTGTATAGTTGTCATTGTGGCAATCTTTGGGAGAGGCCTATGTTCAGCAGTGGACGTCTTTCGGCTGATATGATGATGATAATGATGATGTATGTTACCTGATATCTCTGAGAATTGTGAACCGATTCTATTTTTATTAAAATTATTTTTGTGTTGAGCGTGTATATCCCCGAGATGGTTCCATTGGCCCCAAGTTGGGGTCTGATGATGGGATGTTGGAGAAATCGAGGGATCTCTTCAAATGTTATAGGTATGGCGCTTTTGGGAATTTTTATTAATTTACAAGAATTTGCATTCAGAAAGTAAGATTTGAGGAAACCTATGATGGAAAAAAATCGGAGATCTTGGAGAAATCGTTTTTTTTTAATTTTTCATTTGGTGATTGTTATGGTTCCGTACCACAATGATAAAACGAAACTCTTACAGGATTACTTTCTTGTCCGTCTGTCTGTCAAGAGGTATCCTGCCTTTTCGCAGAATTTCAGTTTGCCAAATATCACTCAACCAACTTTTTGCAAATGATTCACTTGGCATACCAACATTTACCAAATTATTATTTGCAAACATTCATTTGGGTGAATTTCCTTCTGTAAACTAGGTTAGGTTAGGTTGGAGTTGGAACATGATAATATGCGAAAGACACTTCTGCGTAACGTTAGTTTGCTAAGTGATGATTCTGACAAATGAAACTATGGGAACAATAGTTTGGGAAGTAATAATATGCCATAAAATTTTCGGCCACACATTAGTAATTCCTGTCAAGACCATTTACCTCTGGAATGCGTGAACGTATCGAGTTTAAATTTAAATGATATACTAAGGTCTTACCGTCCCTTGAGGCTGTGAAAAAATCAGAATTGTCAATGAAAAAAAAAATCACAAAGAAGTTCCAATTAAGAGTGATTCCCGATTGTTCCATAGAACAATGACGTCATAAAACTAAATTATATGTTAATTTTTAATTGTTATAGAATTACCAAGTATCATTTGTTCCAAACCTGTAATAATATGAAAAAAAAAAACTGATACGTATATGGCAGTATTGTAAGATTGTTCTAGAGAACAAAATGGCAAACATGATATTTTAAATTGTTCCATGGAGCTGACACAATTAAATAGCAAATAAAATGAATGTGCCTTTACAAATTAGAGATTAATATGTGTATGCAAACTATTTCTTATCTTGGTTTCCGTACTGGCAGTTCATAGTAAACTAATCTTGAGTTTCTTATGCATTTCGTTGGCAAGCCTTTGGTAAGATTTTGGTGTGACGATTTGATGCTTAAATCCAGTAAGTATATACAAACCTACGTGGCATATTCGCACGTTATCAACTAAACTGTAAAAACAGGACCCTAAAGTAGGTAACCTACTAAGACTTCACTGTCTGTCCGTATGTATTATTTGCAAAGTATTGGCTAAAACTTAGTACCTGTACCTACCACAACTAGGTACCACTCATGTAGTTTTATGGGACAACTGGGAAATGTAATTAAATTTTTTTCCATAATGGAACAAAGTGAAAAAGAATAGTTTTATGTTGTTCTAGTACTGTACTGCAAGTAAACCAGAATAATAAGCTAGTATGTAATTATGTGGAACAAAATGGGAAAAAATATACTGCTTTGTACCATGACGTCACTGTTCTATGGAACAAATGGGAATCACTCCCAATTAGTAACGTACCAAGCAGCCCGTTCAATTTAACGGAAATACAAAATAAAACACGGTGTAGACTCGATGACTAAACAAGAAAGGCATATTTGGCGTTTTTCTAAATTCGCTCACTAAGGGGTGAAAAAGAAGTTGAAAGTTTGTATGAGGTATGAATATTTTTCAGGTTGCAGACTTGAAACTTTGTTTATAGACTCTTTGATACTATAAAATAATAGTGTGTTCGGCGTTTTATAAGCTAATTGATACCTAACAAGAAAAGCATAACATATTTGGCAGTTTTCAAAATTAACCCCCAAGGGGTTAAAAAAGAAGTTGAAAGTTTATTTGAGATAAAATGGTTTTGTGATTTATCATCCAATCATCCATTTTACTTCAAAAAGTGATACTTCCTTACTTAGGGAAGTGGAACTGCTGATAAAGGCTAGAATGGAACTCCGGAACTCTTTGGTGTTTTGTATGTATGTAACTGGTTATGCATTTTAAGCAATGAAGATGGTCGTACGAGTATAAATTAAGTTATTGTAAAATACCAGTTCTGATGGGGTATTTCCTTAGGAACTGAGGGAACTGGTCAAACCGTAGGATTGTGTATCATTTACAAATCAAGCATTTTCATTTATGCGTTGTAATGTATATGGAACTGGCGATAAAGACCAGAACGGAACTCCTTAACGACACGTGTTTCTTGGCAGATATTTCTGATAGATTGCGTAAGTTATGGAGCGATGGCTGTCATGCAAGTTTTTGACAAAGATCAGTTTAGATAGTAGGTCAAGTTAAGGAATTAAGGGAACTGATTAATGTAGAGTATTTATATAAGCTACTCTGTAAAAGAGGTTTCATACTATTGTACCTTATAGTTTCGCTTTGTCCGTCTGTATGTCCGCAACATAGCCCAGTGGCCATTAATATTAGAAATCTGCAATTTGGTACAGATATACATATTAATCATGCCGACAAAGTGGTAGAAAAAATTAAAAAAAAAAATTTTTTTTGTACCTCCCCAACTCGTGAAGTGTGAATGATTTTTTGATTTGCTGTAATCCTATAGTGTGAAATATCGTTGAATAGGTCTTTGAAAAAGTAATAAGGGTCTTCAACCAAAATATTTTTCTAAAGTCAATCTTTTCGGAGATATCCGAAGAACTACGGAACCCAAGCATGGCCCGACATGCTATTGTCTGGTGTTTTATTACCTCAGAAGCGGCTAATGCTATTGATATGATGACGTATTTTTAAATAAATAAGCTACTCTTTTAAAGAAGTTTCATACTATTCTAACTTCTTAGGGTTCCGTAGTAAACTAGGAACCCTTATAGTTGCGCTCTGTCCGTTTGTCCATCTGTCTTTCCGCAGCATAGCTCAGTGGCCATTAATATTAGAAATCTGCAATTTGGTATAGATATACATATTAGTCATACCGTGGTAGTGGTAGAAAAAATTTGAAAAAACATTTTTTTTAGGTATTTCCCCGACTGGTGAAGTGTGAATGTTTTTTTTTTATTTGCTGTAACCCAATAGTGTGGATTATCGTTGAATAGGCTTATTGAAAAAAAATAATGGTCTTCAACCAAAATATTATTCTAAGGTCAATCTTTTCGGAGATATCCGAAAAACTACGAAACCCAAGCATGCCCCGACATGCTATTGGCTGGTGTTTTATTACCTCAGGGGCTGCTAATGCTATTGATATGATGACGTATTTTTAAATAAATAAGCTACTCTTTGAAAGAGGTTTCATACTATTCTAACTTCTTAGGATTTTGTAGTAAACTAGGAACCCGTATAGTTTCGCTATGTCCGTCTGTCCATCTGTCTGTCCGCAGCACAGCTCAGTGGCCATTAATATTAGAAATCTGAATTTTTGGTACAGATATACCTATTAATCATACCGTGGTAGTGGTAGAAAAAATTAGAAAAAACATTTTTTATGGGGTATCTCCCCAACTGGTGAAGTGTGAATGATTTTTTTATTTGCTGTAATCCTATTGTGTGAAATATCGTTGAATAGGTCTTTGAAAAAGTAATAAGGGTCTTCAACCAAAATATTTTTCTAAAGTCAATCTTTTCGGAGATATCCGAAGAACTACGGAACCCAAGCATGGCCCGACATGCTATTGGCTGGTGTTTTATTACCTCAGGGGCTGTTAATGCTATTGATATGATGACGTCTTTTTAAATAAATAAGCTACTATATAAAAGAGGTTTCATACTATTCTAACTTCTTAGGGTTCCGTAGTAAACTAGGAACCCTTATAGTTTTGCTCTGTCCGTCTGTGCGTCTGTCTGTCCGCAGCATATCTCAGTGGCAATTTATATTAGAAATCTGCAATTTGGTACAGATATACATATTAATCATGCCGTGGTAGTGGTAGAAAAAAACAGAAAAAACATTTTTTATGGGGTACCTCCCCAACTGGTGAAGTGTGAATGATTTTTTTATTTGCTGTAATCCCATAGTGTGAAATATCGTTGAATAGGTCTTTGAAAAAGTAATAAGGGTCTTCAACCAAAATATTTTTCTAAAGACAATCTTTTCGGAGATATCCGAAGAACTACGGAACCCAAGCATAGCCCGACATGCTATTGGCTGGTGTTTTATTACCTCAGGGGCTGCTAATGCTATTGATATGATGACGTATTTTTAAATAAATAAGCTACTCTTTGAAAGAGGTTTCTTACTATTCTAACTTCTTATGGTTTCGTAGTAAACTAGGAACCTTTATAGTTTCGCTCTGTCCATCTGTCTGTCCGCAGCATAGCTTAGTGGCCATTAATATTAGAAATCTGCAATTTGGTACAGATAATATTAATCATGCCGACAAAGTGGTAGAAAAAATTAGAAAATAACATTTCTTTGTTTAGATACCTCCCTAACTGGTGAAGTGTGAATGATTTTTATTTGCTGTAGTCCTAGTGTGGAATATCGTTGAATAGGTCTTTGAAAAAAATAAGGGTCTTCAAACAAAGTTTTTTCTAATGCCAATATTTTCAGAGACATCCGCAAAACTACGGAACCCTAGCATGGCCCGACATGCTTTTGGCCGGTTTTTTATTACCTCCGGGGCCACCAATATACCTACAGGTTGATATAAAGTGAAAAAAATGAATTTCCTTGTAGCGGCTACGTCACTGGTTTCTAATACCCTAAGGGCCCGGCCACATGACCACGGTGCGGCGTCGTAAACATAAAACGGTGCCACGTCGGGGTATTGCACGTTATCGCACCGTGCGAAAATACGACGCGGCGTCGTACAGTTTAATGGTGCTGCGCCGGGCAAATCCACGTTATCGCACCGTGCGAAAATACGACGCGGCGTCGTGCAGTTTAACGTTGCTGCACCGGGCAAACACACGTTGTCGCGCCGCGCGCCGGCGCCTGCACATTAACGTTGCGGTACCGTGTTGAGTAGATGCATCCAAGTTTTGTCTTTTCTTTGCTCGTGTTGTTTTCAAACCCTGGAAAAATGACTTGGCGGACCTCCTTCCACGCTCTAGTTTTTAAAAACGTATCTTTGTAATCGTCAATTGTTTTGTCGCAGAGGACTGAACGTTCTTCTACCAAAGAAATCAACATATCGGCATCTATATCCTCAACCATCTTTGATAAAAGTGTACTAGTGATCGTTATCAACGTGCACTTTCCGTGGCAATGACTACGGTTGACAGAAAAAGTAACAAATATGAAAATGCTATTTTGTTCTATTACTCGTACCCTAAAAAAAAAGTACCTACCTACTCTTGTTAGGGCACATCCAAACTTTATCCTACTTTATTAAAGAAAAATTTATGACCAGAGATCGAATTTAATCAAAATGAATATTCTAGTAACAATTTCAAGTGGAGTAAGATCAGTGTTATACAGGGTGGGAATGAGTATTCGGACAGACTTTACCAATACATTTTTGATTTCAAAAGAAGTAAAAAATATTATGAGACATATGTCATTTTCGGACAAAAAAGTTTGTTTTTTTAATTCTTATTTGTGATTTTTTGTTTTTTTTTGTACCAATTTAATAATAATATTAAAGGATTTTATACCACCAATTTAATAATAAATTGTAAGGATTAATTTTGGTGTAGGTAATTATTTATTATAATTAAAATGTCATAGTCATAGTCATTTATTTATAATATTCTAAATATTACACGTCAACAAGTTATTATACAATCAAAATGGTAAAATAAAAAGAAAAAACCTAATTATAGTGTAAGTTTGTACATGACAATTGTGATTCGATTACATTTTAAAAATAAATGCCATACAATAATAAATTAATTAATAAGGTAGGTACATGTCAATAATAATTCGAAAAACTAATTTGATGTAATTATTCCAGGATTTAAATTATAAAATGTCAGGTAGATTGAAATAATCATTAAAATCATAAACATCATGACTACAATTTATGAAATTTTAATAATCTATAAAATATCTGTGTATTTGATTTTTGTGTCAACCATATTTTGCCACCAATACCGCAGTTGCCGCACGTTGATAACGATCACTGATGTTGACTAACTGAGTAAAATGAGAAAGAAACTTGGTGCTTAAAGGATTGTGACGTTCCTTTCAGAAATTATAGTAATTTTAATTATAATAAATAATAATTACCTACACCGATTTTAATCACTTATCCAAATTACACTGATTAAACCAGTAAACGACTAAAATGTATCAAACAGATTTGGCTGTCAAACGTTCACGTCAAATTGAAAAATCCGTTATACAGGGTAGTTAGTGAGTAACCCGACAAACTTGAAAGATGTATTCCTGACCACATTTTGAGACTATAATGTCCATACCTGGGATAACTCGGGGCATTTATACGAAAGTGATGTAGCAAAATATTTTATCGACTAAAAATATATCGATGTTAATGTGAATGACAACATCAAAATGTTATTCGGCATAAATACATATTAGGTAGTTACGCGTTTATTTTAAAATAGTTTTCAAAATATACAATTAATATTAAAATATCAATATTTAAATTGTCATTTTGATTAAAATAACATTTGCATACGTTTACCATCTGAAGAGGCCCGATATCAGATATGATATCGAACTTCTGTACTGCAATCGAGAATGTTCAATAAGTACATCTTATATTATAATTATATCGACATCTTTTTAATCGATATCAAATCCCTATAACTTGCCCCCAGTTATCCCAGGTATGATAATGTCATATGAACTTTTCTGGAGTCAGCTTAATGTAAGAGATAATGACAGTCATGTTTAAAAAAAAACTATTTTCATAATAAGTCACTGATAAATGCCTGCACGATTAAAATTCTTACGCTAATAGTTTTTGTCTTGACATACTTACTGACGAAAGTTAGAGAAAATGAAAAAAAGTATCAGAAAATTTTAACCTAAGAAAAAAATTTATATATATAAAATAAATTCTTTCCTTACAATTTCAATCATCAATACAATACAATTTCAATTTCAATCATGTATAAAAAAATTTAAAAAATCTCAAAAAAAAAATTAAAAATTCAAACTTTTTTGTCCGAAAATGACATAATATAATGTCTCATAACATTTTTGACTTATTTGACATCAAAAATGCATTGGTAAAGTCTGTCCGTATAATCATAATCATAATTATTTATTTGCATATCGAGGGTTGCCTGGTGAAACCCTATAAGTACGTGACACCTAGTTTCGAGAAAAATGATGTTAAAGGTTTATTGTCATCGGACACTTATTTTGATAAATAGATTCGTAGTTTTATGAGTGGTTTGTGAAAAGCAATTTCATTCACTTTAAGTTTATATATGTTTTAGTTATGTAACTCATCTAGTTTTCCTGTAAGATAACATTTTTTACCAAGGGGTATCGACTTATTGGGTTTACGCATAAATAAAAAAAACCATATTTGTTACTAAGAGGGTATTATTACCAAATAAAAACTTAAAAAATAGACGAATCTAAAAGTAATAACGGTATTATTCTACATCTGAAAAAGTAAGTGCTATGCCAACAAACGTTTTTAGGCTTCTTATCCATCCATGATACTCTTCAGGTATAATTCAGTATGTTTCAGTGGGGCAAAGTGCTTCTATGAACAGTTTGTTTATGACTAGACCCAGTGTTTCAACGGCAAATAAAAAAAATATAAGCTGTTATATGAAAAACAATGAAGATGGTAAGTTTCCATGGTTTTGAAGATCCGCACATTGTTTTACGATACCTATTGTGTTTGTGGTACTCATACTTTAATAAAAAAAAATCAATTTCAGAAAAGGACTCCTCCGATATTGATGAATCGCAAATTGATATTGCCACCCAAATGCGCTATATTGTTAACGACAATAATAGCATGTCAGACTCAAGTAAGTCTTTTGTGGATTATTAAAAAAAACTGTTGTTAGAATCGATCTGTAACTTAATTTATTATGCTTACATTTTTTCCAGATGATGAAACTGACTTATTTGGCAGTGACTATTCGGGTGAAGATTCTACATATGTGCCACATCCTAAGGACTTTCGCAATTTTGTTGAATCGCAAATTGAAATCGCCGCCCAAATGCACAATAATAATAGTAAGAAGACTCAAGTAAGTCTTTTACAGATTACTTAAAAATAACGTTACTAGGATAAAGTTACTTATACAGGTAATTTATTCTGCTTTCGTTTTTTTTTTTCAGATGATTAAACTGAAGATCCTACTTACAACTATTTTACCAAAACAAATAGATTTTGACTCAGATTTTACTACTGAAAGTCCAAATGATTCATCCAAACAGAAAGATTTTTTATGGAGCTGATTGATGAAGTTTAAGATCGAGTTTGGATTGCTGTAGATTCTACAGCAATCCAAACTCGATCTAAAACTTCTACAGCGCTAAGAGCTTCTTCTTACGTTTCAGATTCCGAAGACGATACATTAAAAGTATTAGAACGAACTGACTCTAGCCACAATGACGGCATGATTCGTAAACGTTCCGGTGCTTGTTTACAAGTAGAAGACACTGTTAACTTAATTTTAGACAATGTTTTAGATAAAATTTGGGATTGTGTCAAACCCCTGAAGCGACGTAAGCAAGCTAAGCTATCTGAATGAAAAGTAAATATCGCTAAAAAGCGAAAGCTGCTAAAGTTCCAAAGGAGGCTTCAAGGATTGAGGAGGTTCCAAGGAGGCTTTGGGGTTTAAGGTAGCCCTTCCATTTTTCGCTTTTTAGCGATATCTACTTTCCATTCAGATAGCTTAGCTTGCTTACCTCGCTTCAGGGGTTTGACAGAATCCCAAACTTTATCTAAAACATTGTCTAAAATTAAGTTAACAGTGTCTTCTACTTGTGAACAAGCACCGGAACGTTCACGGATCAGGCCGTCATTGTGGCTAGAGTCAGTTGGTTCTAATACTTATAATGTATCGTCTTCGGAATCTGAAACGTAAGAAGAAGCTATTTCTATACATTCACCTTGACCAGAAAGACTAACATTGTCAAGTATCGGCAAGGAACGTTCCTGATGTTTCCTTGGACTGGGACTTTCAGGAATAATAATGTCATGGCCAGAATCATTTCGCTGAGGTGCATCGTTCTCTGAATCTGTATCAGGAACACAAGGAGCTCCCGCTGAATGGTCATCTTCTACAGCAATCCAAATTCGATCTAAAACTTCATCAATCAGCACCATAATTTTTTTTTCCTGTTTGAATGAAACATTTGGACTTTCATTAGTAAAATCTGAGTCAAAATCTAATTGTTTTGGTAAAATAGTCGTAGGTAGGATCTTCAGTTTAATCATTTGAAAAAACCGAAAGAAGAATAAATTACCTGTATAAGTAACTTTATCCCAATAACATTATTTTTAAGTAATCTGTAAAATACTTACTTGTGTCTTCTTACTATTATAATTGTGCATTTGGGCGGCGATATCAATTTGCGATTCATCAAAATTGCGAAAGTCCTTAGGATGTGGCACATATGTAGGATCTTCGTCCGAATAGTCACTGCCAAATAAGTCAGTTTCATTATCTGGAAAAAATTTAAGCATAATAAACTAAGTTACCGATCGATCCTAACAACAGTTTTTTTTAATAATCCACAAAAGACTTACTTGAGTCTGACATGCTATTATTGTCGTTGACAATATAGCGCATTTGAGTCATTTTCTGAAATAGATTTTTTTAATAAAAGTATGAGTATCACAAACACAATAAGTAGTACGACGACGTAAAACAATGTGCGGATCTTCAAAACCATGGAAACTTACCATCTTCATTGTTTTGCATATAACAGCTTACATTTTTTTCAATTGCCTTTGAAACACTAGGTCTAGTCATAGACAAACTGTTCATAGAAGCACTTTGCCCCGCTGAAACGTAAAACAATATTATTTAATCAAAAGTACTAATCACAACTGCCTTTTTATTATTTTTATCGTAAGAATCACTCAAAGTCGCGAAGTCTCATTAATCGTCAGACTAAAACCCGATAAGTTCGCATAAAACAACAACAATTATTTTCATAGTCAGTGCTAAAACCCGATAAGATCAAATAAAACAACAACAATGCTTTTCATTGTCAGTGCTAAAAACCGATAAGTTTAATAAAACAACAACAATGCTTTTCATGGTAACGGTTAGGTAAAATAGCTTACATTAATTGTTACTTGAACTTATTACTATAAACACGGTGTGTAAAATATGACAATTCTACATTTATTCTAGGTTAGAAAAGTTAGATTACCTGTTTCCAGCTTATTACTGCAAGCTAGGTAGTTGCACTAATTTTCTGCCTCGATCACCCATCACACAACTTTGAACACAATCATTCACAACCTTCTTTAATACAATACACCCCTTTTAACAGCTATTTTCAATTAAATATGCAACGTTGCAGCGGTGCGCTTGCGTTCGTGTCGCTACTTGTTAAGGCTGCGCATGATCATGGGGCCGTCGAAAAACTTATAGGGTTCTTCCCTGGACATATTTGAAAAAAAAAAATTGTTAATGGCCTCTTGCGAGAATCCGATTACTGGACTTAACATAATATTTTATTAGAGAATTGTTTCAAATAAGTACTATAAGTTTATTTGTTGGGTTCTCTTTGAATAAATTTGTATGTGCAATAAATGATATCGTAAAATTAGAATCCAACAAATGCTTTTAACGTATTCTAATTCGTAATAAAATCCTTTAAAGTTTGCAATCGTAATGAGGTGAGACCGGGTAAGTAACAGTAACTGGTTCTACATTGTGTGTTTAGTTTGATTAGGTGTAAATATCTCGGCACTAAATACCAATAAATATACATTATATGGTTCTTCCATTAAGTAATAAATAAAAACGAAGTCTTAAATGTACTTGTAGTATTTAGTTTTGAATTAATAGTTGAAATCAAGTACTTATTGGGATATTTACTCGGCATATTTCCGTGATACATGTAAAATCAGCTTATCTGATATTACCATTAGATTGACCGATACTGAATCATTCTAAAACTGTTTTTACTTTAAAATCTCACTTTTTGTCACTTATCGGGTTTCACCAGGCAACCCTCGATATAAAAAGGGTTTTACATAATAGGTGTTCTATAAATAAAATTTTCTGACCTTTTTAGCTGTTTTTTGACAGCATGCAAATGGGTCCTTATTCTTATAACATTTAATTAGTGCATAAACTATCTTAAACTAATTTAAATAATTACTAAATAACAATCGATTCAATTGAATTATTAAAATAAATAACAGAAAGTCAAGATTTTTCGCAAGTACACACATACAGTGCGCGATAATTAAATGATTAAATAATATTTAATGACATAGATATTACAAAATTAGATGATTACACATTATTATATAAAATAAATTCGTTAACCGAGTTATATGTTTTTTCTAGTAACCATTTAAAAAGCGCTGTTTTAAATTTAATATATGGCAGGTCTTGTATATGCTGTGGTAGCTTATTGTACATGGTGACACCCATCACATAACAGTTTTTCTTAAAAGTAGCTGTATACTCATTTTCACCCTGTACTCCACTTGAAATAGTTACTAGAATATACGTATTCATTTTGATTAAAATAAAGACTTTGTAAAATGTCATTTATAGTACTGTTATGTGTCATAAATTAATGACATTAATTTTTTTCTTTAATAAAGTAGGATAAAGTTTGTATGTGTCCTAAGGAGAGTACTATTTTTTTTGAGGGTACGAGTTATAGAACAAAATAGCATTTTCATATTTGTTACTTTTTCTGTCAATCATAGCCATTGCCACGGAAAGTGCACGTTGATAACGATCACTAATAATTACACTTTTTTCAAAGATGGTTGAGAATATATAGATGCCGATTTGTTGATTTCTTTGGTAGAAGTACGTTCAGTCCTCTGGGACAAAACAATTGACGATTACAAAGATACATTTTGAAAAACTAGTGCGTGGAAGGACGTCTGCCAAGTCATTTTCCACGGTTTGAAAACAACACATGCAAAGAAAAGACAAAACTTGGATGCATCTACTCAACACGGCACCGCAACGTTAATCTGCAGGCGCCGGCGCGCGGCGCGACAACGTGTGTTTGCCCGGTGCAGCACCGTTAAACTGCACGACGCCGCGTCGTATTTTCGCACGGTGCGATAACGTGCAATACCCCGACGCCGCGCCGTTTTACGTTTACGACACCGCACCGTGGTCATGTGGCCGGGCCCTAACTGAAATGTACATTTTTGCTTTGTGCAATGGCTAATATGACACTCTGAATAACATCCATTTCTGTGAATATTAAGTTCTAAAGATGTGATCCACACAGGATTGATGAGATACCTCAAATATATAAATATGCAAGTATATTTATATCTTTTATATTAACCCATGATTAATTTTCAATTAAAAAGTAAAAAGTAAGACTACTGATAAAGACTACGAAGCTTGTTAGCGGCACCTATTCACGATTGGCCATTTGTGCAATTTGTTATAAATGTTATGAATAATCCTCTGCCGCTGATGTGACGTCTTGTAGATACCAGTGCATTGCAATGTCGCCGTTACAATGTGGATAACAAGATTTAATCATATCACGTCACCAGACCAGTGGCAGTCGTCGTCGTCAGTGGCAGAAGGGTAACGAAGGCTGTCATGAACTGCTCCTTGGTGAACCGAGGGAAAAAAGTTGCTTTTATGACTCAAATATGTAAACGGTATATGCGAGGTTATTACTATTAGTGACTCTGGAATCACTGTATGTATACAAGGTGTCCCAAGGTGATGCCACATGGAGGAAAAGTACCTTAAATATCATAGATAGCGTATTTTGCTGACGGAAGACTTCATTTTATTTTTAAGACTTAGTAAAATAGCATTCAAACTTTTTTTTTATTGAAAATAAAAACCCCCTTGTCAGAGGAAACGTACCTGAATTATTATTATAAATGAGCATCTTACTGAAAGAATACATTATTTCGATTTAAAAAACAAATTCTTAATTGTTTTCAAATTTTTTTTATTAAAATAAATTGTATGGAAGCAAATATCTCGACGTCGAAGAAAAAATACCTTAATTCTTGTAAATGAACATCTTCCTGAAAGATGACATTATTTCGATTTAAAAACAAGTTGAACTGCATTTTAAATAATTTCATGGTTAATGTGAATCGAACCGGGAATCGAACCCACTACAGAAGATTTCGTCTCTTTATCATGCACTTAAACTATATTTTATAATAAGGAAATGATGCGTACTTCTTAAGTGGGTACTAATTCATTAGTTTAATCATCATCATCAGCCTATGCTAGTCCACTGCTGGATGAAGGTCTCTCCTATTAACTATGCGTATAGACGCATTAGGAGGTAAATGCCCATAATCGCTACACTGCTCGCTGCTTGCCCATCATCAATCTTGTAGAATGGTCAATTCAATCCCTTAGTCGACTCTTACGGCACCCGCAGGAGGAGTTGGGGTTAATTGGTACCTACATTCAAATGAAAAGGATAGTTGTATGGCATACGGCAATTTTTTCTAACAAAAGTTCACATCAAATGAAAACAAAAAATGATCTGCCTTTTGTTTCCGACCTATGTTATTTGTTACTTAGCAAAAAATAATTCTCGCCTTGAATCCTTTCGATTGGTTAACAAACCTACAGGATATTTTTTTCTCGTGTAGCGGTTTCGATTCCCTTTTTAACCATGAAATAATTCTAAATGCAATTCAACTTGTTTTTTTAAATCGAAATAATGTCTTCTTTCAGTAAGATGTTCATTTACAATAATTAAGGTATTTTTTCTCCGAAGTCACGATATTTTTTTTTCCATACAATTGTTTTTCAAATAAAATCAAAACAATTTGAATGCTGTTTTATTCCGTTTAAAAAATAAAATGAAGTGTTCTTTCAGTATAATATACTATCTATGTTATTTAAGGTACTTTCCCTCCATTTGGAATCGCCGTGGGACGCCCTGTATAATAGATCAGTACATATAGGCTGCTCGCGAGCATTGCTACATATTGCTACGTATTCCTAACCATATTTAGAGTCTTTAATGTTACATGAAATGTCCTGGATTTGGCTTGGATTAGAGATAATCAACCCTTTTTCGTATAAGTTTAAGTTGTGATAATACTGATAATAAATACTCAAATATTTAATGCCCTCGCTGGGATTTGAACCCGGAACCTCCAGAATAGTAGGCACATTCACTACTAAGTAGGCTACGGAGAAGGCTGACTAATAATATAACTTATCTGACTCTTTTATTATAGGAACCAGGAGTTGCCAGAGGAAGATCAAGAATTTATTATAGAGAAAGGTACTAGTCATGTAAATAATCCAATTACAGGGCGACGGATAATTAATGTAAAACATTTTCTGGATCAATTAGCTAAGATCAATGATCATGGCCCATAATTTGGATGTAATTTTTCTTATATGAAAATTACATCTGAAAACTGAAAGGACTGCACTCGACATTCAATTTTTGGTGTGAAATGTGCAAGAGAGATCTTAATGTCAGTTCTGATGAACGCTGCGATGATAGTATGGATGTAAACCATCAAGCTGTTTCAGCTCTGATGTCTATAGCATCAGGATTTACTCATTTAGAAGTGCTTACTTCTAAATTTAAAATGCTTGGCTTTACTCCTAAATTATATTTGGCAACTCAAAACACAGTTTGTGAGTGGTGAGAAAGAGTAGCAGCATATTGTATGGCCGATGCCGCCAAACAAAAACCAGACTGCATTATCTCAACGAAATGTTAGTTCGGATGGAAAACCGATGATTGCTGTAATTATAGATGCATGTTGGTCTAAGAGGTCCTACCGTACAAATTATTATTATAACGTTATAATGGCGGGACCAGACTGTTTGAATTTAACTTAGAAATAGAAGAGGTACTATTTTTTCACAAAAGGTAAAACAATGCAATATGAATTGATCGAATTCAGGATCTCGTCCCGCTATTATTATGGTTACTGCGAAACCCTCGCGACGTTTTTATCAAAATCAGATAGATTAGATAATTATTCAATAGGGGGGCTGCATAATTAATGAACAATAGTATATTTAGTAGCAGTATTCCCCCCATGCGAAGCCGCCGTAGCTAGTTATAGAAAATTACTTTATTTCCACAACATAATGTAATATTTATAAATGTACCTTGTGTAATAATAATAACATTAATAATAATCATACCTCGTGTGAAACTAAATGTAAGTTTTGGTAACCGTTATAATGGCGGGACCAGATCCTGAATTCGATCGATTCATCTTGTATTATTTAGTACTGAATTAGTACTATTTGGTACCAGTTGTAAAATAATTTTTACCTCTTCAATTTCAAAGTTATATTCAATCAGTCTGGTCCCGCCATTATAACGTTATAATGGCGGAACCAGGTCCTGAATTCTGTCGATTCATATTGCATTATTTAGTACTGAATTGATACTATTTGGTACCTTTTGTAAAAAAAATTGTACCTCTTCCATTTCAAAGTTATATTTGAAATAGTCTGGTCCCGCCATTATAACGTTATAATGGCGGGACCAGACTGATTGAATAAACTTTGAAATTGAAGAGGTACCATTTTTTTACAACAGGTACCAAATAGTACTAATTCAGTACTAATAAATAATGCAATATGAATCGATCGAATTCAGGATCTGGTCCCGCCATTATAACGGTTACAATTTTTGTGGAACAACTCAAATTATTTTATAAAATATTTTTTAAGTTATTTTTTTTAAGTAGGTAGTAACACTACTATGTACCTATATAAAGTTAAATATTACATGCCATATACAAAGAAAAAAGACCGAAGTTCCCCAACGCCAGAGGTGGGATTTGATCCCAAGGTCCTCAGTTTTCGTGGCTGATGCTTAAACCACAGGAGGAACATTCCACGAAAACATCTACTTTTTGTCGCTTACGACTAGTTACGACTCACTATGGTAGCTACCCTAATAAAATATGCTAGCTGTTAGGAAACACTGCCAAACTTAAAGCCTTGATATGTTATTATTATGACGTAACGCAGAGTATAGTTCGAGAAATATAAATCCCATCAAAAACATTACATGTAAAAAGGTGCAAGTCTCGCAGCATAGCAGTTGTTACACCACAAAAAAGTTATGAGATCAATTGTTTAACCAAGTCAATAATTCTGTAGTTACTACAAGGGGGTATCCATAAAACTCGATATCTACTAAATTGCCTAACTTGAAACTGCATGTAGAAATACTCATTTTATTATAGGTATCAATAAAGAGTAAGCCAAATTAGCTTGAGATTACCAAGCGAATTAAGTTTGATGATCCACCACTACCTATCCATGGGAACATTTGTCTAGCAGCTTTGTCATAAATTGTTACCTTATAACAATTACTTAATTAACAACATCTTATAGTAACTGTATTAATATAAGATATCTGTATTTTTTTAATATAAAGAATGACTTGGCCATCGACCACATCTTACTGAATGTCTTTAGGGCATTGCTAAATTAGGGTTGTTTTAAGCAGTTGATTTTATTACTTACCTATGTACCGAGTGTTTTTTGAGGTCGTGAAGCAAAATAATGGACATAATACGGAATTAAATCTGAGAGCGAAAGATGGCACCGTTTGACAAAGGCATAATAGGATGACTATATATACTCTGACAACCAAATTATGTCAGTAGAAAAGCGTTCGAAATTCAAAATTAGTATGAAGAATGGAAGGGCGGACAGGCCAGTAGATTTTTTTTATTTCACGAGGTTTCCTATTGACACCGTTTGGTTTGAGTAAGTATATACATAAATGATTTAAGTAGTTTTAAGATAATATATTGATCAGAGTCTACCCTACATAATGTTGATAGGCTTCAGAGTCACGAAAAGTAGTTTTTGATCACGACCCAACCCAAATCATCCCTGTGCGATGGCCAAGTCATTCTTTATATTAAAAAAATACAGATATCTTATATTAATACAGTTACTATAAGATGTTGTTAATTAAGTAATTGTTATAAGGTAACAATTTATGACAAAGCTGCTAGACAAATGTTCCCATGGATAGGTAGTGGTGGATCATCAAACTTAATTCGCTTGGTAATCTCAAGCTAATTTGGCTTACTCTTTATTGATACCTATAATAAAATGAGTATTTCTACATGCAGTTTCAAGTTAGGCAATTTAGTAGATATCGAGTTTTATGGATACCCCCTTGTAGTAACTACAGAATTATTGACTTGGTTAAACAATTGATCTCATAACTTTTTTGTGGTGTAACAACTGCTATGCTGCGAGACTTGCACCTTTTTACATGTAATGTTTTTGATGGGATCTCATCTCTTTTTGTAGGTATTCTTCTTTTTTTTCTTTTCGGGTACTACTTCTTGTACGTCAGCTACCATTTTTCTCATAGCCCACTCTCTGTCTTTAGGGGCTTTTTTCCGGGGCTTTGATGGAACAATTTCTGACAAGTCTGGACGGTATTTGCGTCTTAGTCTATTATATTCTAATATTGCAGATTCCTGCGCTTTAATGCTACCGAAATCGATATTTACTAGATTTTTTTTTATACCACGTCGGTGGCAAACAAGCATACGGCCCGCCTGATGGAAAGCAGTCACCGTAGCCTATGGGCGCACGCAACCCCAGGGGTATCACATGCGCGTTGCCGACCCAATAAGAACTTGTACACTCCTCTTTTGAAGAACCCCATACTGTAGTCCAACGGGAAAACCTCGGCAGGGAGCTCATTCCACAGACGGACCGTCCGCGGGAGGAAGTTCCTCTGAAACCGCACGGTGCGCGACCATTTAGGTTGCAAGGTGTGAGGATGAAAAGTGGACGTTGGCATCATGTCGAACAGTTCTTCAGAGCACAACCCATTGTACAGACGATAGAACACACATAAGGAGGCGAAGTCTCTCCTTAGACTTAAGGGTTCAATACCGCCTGTGAGTCTGGGATCGTCGACTATTCGGACAGCTCGTCTCTGAACCGAGTCAAAGGGTGCAAGCTGGTATACTGGTGCTCCTGCCCAGAGGTGACAGCAATACTCCATATGGCGTCTGACTTGCGACTTATATAACAGAAGTCTTTGCCCCGGAGTAAAGTATCCCCTCGCTTTATTGAGCACACCGAGCTTTTTGGATGCCAGCGTAGCTTTTCCCTCTAGGTGACATCGGAATTGGACGTCGTTGGAAATGTCGACTCCGAGGATCCCAATACTCCCTGACATGGTAAGAGCTGTGTCTTGGAACTTTGGAGCCACAGTAAATGGGGTTTTTTTTTTAGCGGTAAACGCGCAAACTTGTGTCTTTGTGGGGTTGAACCTGACTAGGTTATCCCGACCCCATAACGAGACTCTAGATAAAGTGTTCTCGATGTCAGACACAAGTTTTCCGCGACTTTCCAGTACTACAGAGCGAGGGATATTAGCACGGCCTGTGTAAAAAGTATCCCCAGTACAGTCATCCGCATAGCAATGGAGGTCGCCGATAGGGGTCCATATTGGCACTTATACAATTTATTCTTCGAATATTTTTACTAATACCGTTTTTTACTCATAATCATCATTACTCCGAAAAATTTTTCTCATACTTTTTTTCTTACTAAAAATTATACTTCTACCTACAATGTTCATAAAGATTTTTATTTCGAAATTTTATCCTCCTAAAGTCGTCAAGTAGATTAATCTTTACTCATAAAGTTATTTCAAATAAATTGTTTATTTATAAACATTTTCCTATTAGGTTCACTCTGTTGTGGTATAATTCTTTTATGAATAACTTAAACTGTGTAGTCATAATGGGCTTTGTGCAGAAACTGTTGTGGCATACTCAACTTTAGCATATTTCTTTGTGGCAGATTTCGAGTTGTTCGAATATTATTCGAGCATAATTTCGATGCTCCTATTTATGATGAGGCATAATCTGGATGTAAAAAGTATCGGCATAGTTTGTTTTAGCATAACAGAGAAGGAATAATTACAACCTCTCAATATAATCGAGGTAGTAGTAATATTCTGTACGTTACTTACTGTGTTACTGAGCTGAGTACTTTCTAGGTTGCTAAAAAAAAAATAACCTCGAAGACTAAGGCGGGAGCAAAGCTCCCGCCTTTGTCTTCTAACCTAACCTATCCGAGTCGGATATGCCCCGGAAGGTTTTGTTCGCTCGCTTCGCTCGCTGACTGCAGAAATTTTCACCCTCGCAGCAAATTCTGCCTGACGAAAAAGGCAAGTTTCGAACATGTGGCTACATGCCCAAAAAAAAATGCAAATCTAATTTCTGTCTTATAACACTCGGCGTAATTAATGATATGCCAAGATAGTTTCGGACAAAATAATATTCGAAATATTGTTATTTAAGCCAAGTGATGTTTCTGTCTCATTAAGTTGATGCCAAAATAGATTATACCAAGTCTGTTATGTCCTAAGCGTTTCGGACAAAAAAAGCTTAGAGGGAACCCGTTTAGTTTAGTACCTACTCTGCCACAACCTGATTTGTGCAGGTAGCTAGTTTACAGTAATATTACGATTTATATTTAATTAAACAAAAATAATTCATACATAAAACCAGTACAGATAAAAATAAATACCTATAACATTAGAATATATAGCATAAAATAAGTATAGTGAAAAATTATAGAAACATAAAAGTTAGTACTAAAAATATGTATGAAAAACAATATTATGAACATAAATAATTCTATGTGATGATAATTATGAACAAAGATTATTCTAAATACCGATCATTATGAAGTTAAATTTTATAAGAAACATTTTCGGAGTTCCAATAATCTAAGTTGCAATTTTATAAATACTTTGGCGCACCCCGCCGATAGACATCATGTCATTGATATGCAGAAGAAACAGCGTTGGGGATAGCACAGAGCCTTGCGGGACGCCAGCGTTTATGTCCATGCTATCAGAGCAGCTACCGTCTACTACGGCACGAATACGTCTGCCGGACAAAAAGCTAGCAATCCATCTGCATAATCCCTCGGGCAGATGTAGGTATACCGTTCAAACTTGTGACCCTGGAAAGTGCTACATACGCTTGCCCACATGTAAACACTCCAGAACCGATATCCATTAGAGCATTATTTAAACTTAGACCCTGGCATTTATGAATAGTTATGGCGTAAGCTATACATATGGGGAACTGAGTGCGATGGACATAAGCTCTATTCATAATCTCAAATTTAGTTATGACTGGACTTATTTCATAAAAATGTTCGTTGTTAAATTGAATTTTTTTAAATAATATTTGCATTATCTAAGTCTACTTTTACTCCTCTAACTATACCTATGGAACCGTTGACTAATTCTAGACTTATGTCAATATTTCGTCTTAACATCACTTTCGACCTTATTTTTATTATGATAATTCCTTCTAAGCCTGCTGTCATGGAAGCGTCGTCTTCATATTTTTTTAAACTGTCTTTGGCTCTTTTTGATAAATCTCTGGGGCAATCTATACTGTCTATTGCTATTAGTTTTATTTCCGGAAATGGAAGGGATTTTAGCAACGTTTATAATGATGATTTGCGCAGTGGACGTCATATGGCCAAATCCCGGATGACGGGAGCAAAAATGCATTTGTCACTAGTGCTTGTTAAATATCGACTATTCTATCGACATCCACACAAATATTTTATGAATTAGAAATGTATTGATCAACAGTAATTTATGCAACCGTACGTAATCAGAGGCATTGCGATCTAAAATTGATAAACAATAATATGTTAATAATACCTAGTACCATAGGACAGTTACAAAACCGAAATAAAAGTCTAAAAAACAGATTGAATATCGTTCAAAATTTCAAAGTGCACTTTTTAAGATTACTTTTATATCACGGCGAAATTATTCACAAGAAATATCAGTTCACTAAAACAAATGGGGTATTATTTTAAAAATCTTTATATATATTTTGATATCTTGAAAAGAACTGGAACTACTAGGGAAACATTATAAGCATAATCTATAAATTTTAAATTAAAAAATTGTTCATATGGATGTCGATAGAATAGTCGATATTTCATTAAGCACTAGTGAAAAGTTCATTTTTGCTCCCGTCGTCCGGGCTTTGCTTATGGCTGATATGATGATGATGATGACAGGGTGGAATGGAAATAGATTTTGGGTCAGGAGGGCCGCTACCAGATTCCGTCGATCAATTTGGGATGTATGAAAATTGGGATTAGCATGAAAACTAAAAAAAAATAACAGAATTTAAAACTTGTAGGTATGGGACCAATAAAAATATTTGGCTAGAAAACCCACAATCCAAAGAACTCTTTGCAACAACCGCATAATTAATTTTGTATTAGCATGTATTTGTATGGGATTACACTTATTTGAGTAGTTTGCATAACTTTAAAATCTGGCAGAAATTTCCAATTTTCAGATTTTCTGTGTAATAGGAGGGCCGCTACCAGATTCCGTGCTGCTGAAGGGCCTTTAGAGATTATCCATCAATTTGGGATTTATGAAAATTGGGAGATTAGCATGAAAACTAAAAAAATAAAAGAATTTAAAACTTGTAGGTATGGGACCAATAAAAATATTTGGCTAGGAAACCCACAATCCAAAGAACTCTTTGTTCCAACCCGCTTCATTCCGCCATTTAAACTTATTTGCAACAACCGCATAATTAATTTTGTATTAGCATGTATTTGTATGGGATTACAAACTTATTTGAGTAGTTTGCATAACTTTAAAATATGGCAGAAATTTCCAATTTTCAGATTTTTTGTGTAATAGGTAGGCTATAAACTACTTATGTTTCAAATTTTGAGCTCCTAGGCCATGTAGAAATACCTTAGATTATTGATGATCGGTGAGTCAGTGAGTGACAAAACTAAGGAACTTTGACATGCGGTAATTTTTAAACTACAAGTTATAATTGAAATCAAACAAGATTATTATGTAACTCATGTTATGGCCTACACGTCGCAGAAAATTCAGACTTCTAGCTGTAACCAGCGCGAAATTACAGACGGTTGAAAATGGCCTGAACGGCTTCGAGAAAAGGATGGTACGGCCGTGCCTTTTTTTGCTCGACTTGGCGGGGGCACTGCCGTGCCCCCAGATTGAACGTTTATTTTTACTATGATGTAGGTAGAAAGTTACCAATTTATATTTCACGAACTATACTAATTTAATTTTTAAAAAGTATTGAAAATACAGTTACGATTTATAAGTTGACATCCCTAGATTCGATTTCTTTTTAGTTTTATTTTATTGTACTATGTTTTAGTTGTATTTTTAGGTTTTTGTGGATCATGTGTTGTTACGACATGTTTTCATGGAATGCTCCAGGAGTGGCCGAGTAGTTTAGGCATCAGCCGCAGAACTGAGGACGTGAGTCCAAATTCCATCTCTGGCGTTGGTAAACTTCGATATTGATTATTAGTACCTATGTGACATCTAATATTTAAATTAATTAAAGTAATATTTTTTAGGATCTAGTTTTTTGTTGTAATTAAGATAATATAATAAATAATAAATGCCCTAATGTTTTATGTGCATTTTTATTTTTATAATGAAGGCAACTTAATTTGGTAAAATAAGTCCTGAAAAAACCTGATAACTGCTGGTAAGTCACATTAATAATTATACAAATGTAATGCATAATTCCATTCATTTGGCTTTTCTCGGAAACTACTTCACCTAATCCATTGCACTGAACCGAATTGTGGCAAAGATAGAATCGGGTTTTTTCTTCAAGATACGAAAATAAGAGATTGTGCATTACATCTATACACTTATTAATCTCATTAAACAATTTTTCAGGTACATTAAATTCTTAATAATCTCCAATTTAGAATATACAACGCGTTACACTACCCACTGAAAACCTTGAACAGGGTGATTTGGTAGGTTTATACTGAAAGACTTTTGCTATGGAGCTAACCCTGAAATTCCAAAAAAAAAAATGGCTCTTTCATACAAAATGTCGTTATCAATCGGTCACAAGGTATGAATAAGACATTTTTTTTAGATTTTTGATTGGCCCCATAGTAAAAGTTATTCAGTATAGCCTACTAAATCACCCCGTTCAAGGTTTTCACCACTATACCAAATTAGTGTGGACTCGCAAAATGTGCGTCGTTGGCACTGTGCAATCGTTGGCGGACTCTGTACGTTTGGCGCACACAGCAGTGGGTGAATGTCCACAAAAAGCGGGTGATAGTGAATACTCAGGGCCTATATTCAACAATATCGTGCTCTCATTAGGAAAAATAGAACATTTTTATTTTTAATGATAGTGTACTATGGCTTGCCTTACAACCAGTTGGTCAAACAGGCATACTCTCGAACCAAGTCAATATTGTTCTTCCGCGGATTTTTTTTCTCTTAGTATTTCCTAATCAGAATACGATGCTGTACAGTCGCCATCTGATATAGCGGAGCGGCCAGGGTGCTCATAAATATCTGAGCAGACCTCTATTATCATGGCGTTATTTGGTTATGGCAGATATTTTCGAGTGCCGTGGTCGCTCAGATATATCTGATGGCCACTGTACCAAATTGATTGATCTGTACTGATAATTCATTTTCAAGTGCGAGAAATGGCTCATTTCTTGGCATGTCGCAACTTCGGAGATAGATAGATAGATACTGTATGTAACAGATTTTACAATTGAAACAGGCTACAACAAATCATTCTACGCTTATTATTATTATTACGAAGCCATTAGAGTGTCCCACTGCAGGGCAAAGGCCTCCCCCTTTGTCTTCCAACTCTCCCGGTTTAGCGCGATCTCTTGCCAGTCGTTTAAATATGCATCCAGATCGTCACGCTTACCTACTACTAAAAAGTCAAAGTAAATATACATGTACAATTTTAGACCTTATACTCTAGACATAAGTAAAAAAGTGTATACATATTTTTGCCCTTGACTGTACGTGTTTCACTCAACAAGACGCGCAAATTTTAAGTAATACCTAAACTAAATTCAAACCACGCGACTACGAGAGTGAAACAATTACATACCTATGAAAATACATGCATTGGATACACGCCCCATAATTGTATATTATTATTAAATCTGTCTTTTGCATTGCATTTGCACGACTCGAAATGACAAGGATAGTCTTATAAAATCTATCCCTCTCTATCTTTTTACCATCTAGTACTTTGACAAGTGTAATTTTTCAAAAGAGGTAGTGATAAATTACAAACTCGGCCGCTTTCATTAAAAAAAATCACCAAGGTTCAATGACCCCACTCGGTAAAATGAGGTAGTGTGCGTGAAGTGCGTGTGTGTGCGAAATGGGGAAATTTGACAGAATCTGAAAAATTTCCCACATCTATCCGACCCTTAACCTAACCTAGTTATATCTAAGATTGGCCCTTGTGGCATTGTACCGAGGATGCTGGCGGCATTTCCTCGCTGTATCGCAATACTGATGCGTTGTGCGAGGAAGTCGCCAGCTCTTTGGTCTTTAGTTACATCAACCAGACGCTTCGCGATCTCAGCAAACAATTTGCGTGCGCTGGGGCCCCAAGATACTAAAGTTTCTACGCCAAACGGTACAAAATCGTACTCTTTGCCGAGGCCCTTATATTTATTACGTTTTAAAAATTCGGCATTTTCAGCCGCAGCGGCTGCCTTAAACGTAGTTCGTTGAAGATGGGACGGTGCCAGGGTGTCTACGCAAGTAGCATCCCATACCAACATCCGCCCCAAGCTCCAAGGAACCAAAGACACACCATCAGGGTGCTTAGCCAAGTTGCCGATCGCTAACGCCTGCTAGCGCAACGTAGTTTTCCCTCTTTGTCGCACTAATATGAAGGAGTGACAGAGAGGGAAAACAGCGATGCGCTACTAAGCGCTAGCGCTTGGCAACTTGGCTAAGCATGCAGGTCTCTTACCATCGTCTCTAATAATACAATGTTTACTCCACTATATTCTTCAAATAAGATGTTTTATAGAATCTACAAGCATATTTTCTGGAACACGATCCTAATTTATAATACTTTTTCAAAACAACGAAACCACCAATTCTAAGATCATTAACAATTTTAACTCTTTCCAACCACAACCAACCAAGATAGACCCCTTTCGTAACTGTATCACTATAGCTACAGTTGTGAAATGAAGCTATTTAATAGTTCACACTGAGCTGGTAATGTTATAATGATAATAAAAGATGCTTATAGCAGTGACCAGCACATCTGGAGCGACCATTAAATTATTACGAGCTATTAGAATACAATGAAAGCTAAGTCGAGTGTTTTTAAATATAGTCGATTAATGATTGATCAGTAAACCCTTATACTTCACGTAATAGCTTTCAATCCTAGCAATGCATATATCCTCGTAAGGCGTACAGGTCCATGGTCTTATTAGCTACCTACTTATTAACAACGAACAAATTTAAATTCTATTCAATTACCTAATTAGAATGGAGCTTCATTTGTCTTGTCTCGTATTTTCTGACAAACTAAAATCAACTTTATTCACTGCCGGGCAGTCAGGTGTAAAAATTGCAATGACAAATTCTGGATATTTCTCCTGTATGTATGGTTTTACGAGTGTAAAATTATAAGGGGTTATGGGCCTATGCCACTTCGACCTAAATACGACCCAACGATAATTAGGACGACCCATAGGGCACCGATGGTCGTCTGATGTTCTTTTGACTGCGTGATCCTTCGGAGGTGGCCAAGCCAATGGAGACAATGTGCCATGATCTCTTCTAATAACATTTGGCTCGGCTATAAGCAGAGGCGGATTAACCTAAAAGCAGAAGTAGCATATACTATTGGCCCCGCACACTGGTGAGCCCCGCGCTTTAATCCTGAAAAACTACTATTGAGAAAAAAATGTGCCCTAATTCCCACAGATTAATTAACAATGACCTTTCACATTGTTTAACTTTCAAGAAAATTTAAAGAAACATCAGTGTATTTTCATCATCTGCAGAAAATGCACCTTCTTTAATAAGAATCTAAGTAAACCAGGGGCCCCGGTATAAAAAAGACCTCTTTGATTTCAGCATTTTTTTCAATTCTCCAACTACCATTATCTCTTTTGACTGGTCTCAGAAAGCTTCCTAAGCGCCTGTACCGTTACTAGAAGATAGGTTACATACATAACTGTCCGAGACGCAAAGTATAGTGGAGGGGAGAACCGAAGCCTTACGCGGCGACCTAGCTTCCCGGGTTTAAATCGGATCAAGCACTGATCGATCTATGCCGTGAATACTATACCTTTGACGTTCAAGTATACCTATATGTACTTGTACAAGTAGGTAAGGTATATAACGCCAAGTTTCCCTGTGGTTGGGAGGTGCTGACCTAATAATAATAGGCCTTTCCATCTGTGTCAGATGTTTTAAGCAGCATCCAAACGACACTTGCGTTCGTGGCTGCATATCCAAATGCGGGAGAGGATCCCGCGTCCACACACACGACAGGTGTGTGCTCCCCCAGGTGGTCGAGGGTTGGAGGCCTGCTCGTGGCGCCTCATACGCTTCTCCTTTAGTGAGATGAACCAGGATTGGTCGTGCTTTGATTGACCATCATGGACTATGATGCTGACCTAGAGTAGTGGCATTCGTAAAATTAGTACTAAATAATTCAAATCTTGTGATTAGTAAGAAAGTTTCAGCAGTCCTACCTACTTCGAAATCCGAGGATTTGTCTTTGCTACTCTATATAATGAATGCTTAGTTGAAGTGAAAGACACAAATCCTCGAAATTTGCAGATTTCGAAGCTCGCAATAGGCGGCCAGCCTTCAAGCCTCGAAAATGAGTGTTATCCACAATTCTAAAAGCATCACCGGAACCCCGGAACACAAATGCGAGTAACCGCGTCCAGAAATACCCGTCCGGGTGACACGCGTACATTGTAAACAAATAGAAAGTCCCGTTCACTTGTTTATGTTGCGGTTGCGTAACTCTGTAATGGATTTGTCCATAGGGAATTTATTTGTGTGAGGTCGCATTCGATCTGTAAGGCTCTGTGCGCACTTGCGATTTGCGATTGGATTTTGTATGGAAGCAAAATCGCCGCGAGGTCTCCGCGTGCAATTTTTGTATAGAAATCGCTTTAAAATCGCCCAAGTGAATCGCTAGTGTGAACAGGCCCTAAGTATGTTCAGGGTGGCTAAAAAATAAGGCCTTTCCCACTACCAGTGAGGTTTTGGTACTCAGAATAGGCCGCCTAGGACGTGTTTGGTTTCAAAAGGGCCGTTAACGTTTAGAAATTACACTATTAGGTACTAATTTAGGTCCTGCTACTATTTACTACCTACATACTACCAATACTTCTGAAACTTGATCTAATTTCCAGTAAAATCCCTCAGGGAGCTTATTTTGAGTGCCAAAACTTCAGTGACAACGGAAATGCGATTATTTTTTTCCCAACCTGTATGTATGTCCCTATTTGGTTCCTCTAGTTAGCGCAACTAACTGATGAAAAATACCATAAGTATGAAGTAGGTAGATATCTATCCAGATTACTTTTTGAACCGGAAAGTGTTAAAGTACCTAATAGCTAACCCCCTTATTCATAAACGTCTGCTAACTTAACAAGAACCTTTTGCTATTATGGATACATTATTAAGACCAAAAGGGACAAACAATTATTAGCGGTTTGATAAGTTAGCAGACGTTTATGAATAAGGGGGTAAGTATCTATCTGTACAATTCGTAGAACGCAGATAACTTTGATACTTCCCTGATACTGTTATTATAAACAAACTTCTAAGGAAGGTAAAACATTATGTAAACATTGTTTTAAGGCACTTATTATGTTAAGTTGATCAAAGAAATACAATGCTCCTGGGGGGTTACCATGACGTATCTACTAATGCGATTCAGTTTAGGTCGATAGAAAGGGACAGTGATATACGACCTCGTATAGCCTTGTCCCCTTCTCTCGACCTAAACCGAGCCGCTTTAGTAAGTCATGGCTCAGAATGTCATGACATTTCGTTTCGGTTACCATGGTAACCCCCTGAACGAATAATATAATGTCTAAGTAAATGTTCAAAACTTCTAAAGGTAAAATCAAAACGCTTGCAGAATTACTTACTTAAGTGTCCATCCGATCATGTATCTGTTTTGTTCAGAGTTCCCACTGATTGCATGAGTCACCCCCTCTTCAGATCCTCTCTCATGGCTATATCTGATTGGAAAACACTTGTTGCAAACTGTACACGAATGCAATTTATGTTAATTAAGTTTGAGTTATTTTCGTATTCGTGTAGCGAGAGGAAGGCATCGACCATATCTGCTGCTTCTGCATTATTGGTAATTGATGTTCGCTTATTGCATCTTCATTCTCTTCCGATATATCAAATAAACAATGTTATGTAAAATGCAGACTGAAGAGCTGGCGACTTTCTCGCACAACGCATCAGAAGGCCGAGTGTAGGTAATAACTTATAAAAAAGGTCTCGATCGCGTTTACGTTTTCATCGACAATTTCATACAAATGATGATGAAAACGTAAACGCGATCGAGACGTTTTTTTATAAGTTTTTACCTACACTCGGCCTTCTGTAGGTATTGTGATACAGCGAGGAAATATCGCCAGCATCCTCGGTACTCGGTACATTGCCACAAGGGCCAATAGAGGTTGGGCTAGTTAGATTAGTATGTAACATTTTATTAGAGTACATTATGCTATTAAAACAATTTAACTTAATTCAATTGAAAAGTCCCCCACGAGTTGTACCTGGAGGAAAGGTACCCATCACACTAGCCGCGTTTATTAATAAGATTTAATTTATGTGTATAAATTGTACAGTTTTGAAAATAAAGACCGATAAAAATGTAAATACAACAATAATGTTTATGTTAACTCTTGCCCATAAGTGTGATTTACTGACGGTTTCGTGGGGAGAAATGCTTCATTCCCATAGTTATGCAACAACACGTGCAATATGCGGTATTTATGAATTTACAGCCCTAAAAGGCAAATTTTATGTACCTACTGTTGCTGTAGGTACATAAAGTATAGTCAAGTGTAAAAATAAGTATCGAAAGAATCCGCTCCTAAATATGTTACGACATTCTTATTAGGTACACAGAATTAGAGTGCACTGGGACATATTTTTGAACATTTTTGTGTACACCTTATTTTGTCTTTGACTGTAGGTAGAGTCAAGGGCATTCATATATATACACTTCTCCATACTGATCCCTTACAAATGTGTCTATAGATTAATGCACTTGACTGTACTAGATTACTCTAATCGAATGGTAGCACATTAAATCCTGTTATGAGGTACATACACAATCACACTGTTTTCGCGGATCAATCAAACTCAATTGAACGATGCAAATTCTATGCAAAGTTGCAAATGCAACCCAATGCAGTCGCAGTGCATTTTTTATCGCAGCAACCCCATCTGCTTAATTTGCACTTCGACTTCCGCACTGACTCACGGAGTTGGCAACACCAGCGGATATGGAGCACCTAAATACGTTGACCTTCGCTGAATCACGGGCTAATAATACGCGGCTAAAATTGGCGACGATTGTGTCATTTGGATGAGAAATGCTTACTGATGCTAACTATGCTGAGCTAGGGAATTCGTATTCAAGGCCGTTATATTTTTGACTCTTTTATTCCGAACTTGAGAAAACAGGGCGGCCAATTCCTCAGATATAAAGATGTGCTTAAGCGACACATGAAAAAGTGCTCTATTGAGCCTTCGCAATGGGAGCAGCAGGTAGCCGTATTATTAACGGAATGGCGCGCTGCAATACATACGAAGATTACCGATTTTGAGGCTCATCGGCGCTTGGAACTTGATGCCTGACCACCTGCGGCAATATCACATAATTACATTCATGGTGTACTCACATGCCCACAGTGTTCACGTAATTTTATCAATAAGATTGGCTACGTGAGCCACATGCGAGCACACCAGAGATAACAACGGAGTCGACAGCAGTCACCGTGGCCGAATCGGTTGAGGGGAATATGTATATATTTGACTATTCTGAAAGGCTCGTTGCAACCACACGTGATGGAGTGATCATTATCCTGATCATTATTAAACTTGTTTTGCAATAAATTTTAGTGAGCGGCTGACTTCGTCATCGACTCGATGGATGCCGTCTCCGCAGGAGCGAACTTTGGATTCCGTAGATGAGGCCTCTGTTCAGCAGTAGACATCTATGGTTGATTGGTTGACTACTATTGTTACCTTACTGAAGGGTCAAGAAAAAGAAACTGAAGGCATGCGTTCGTAATGCACTCCTAACCACTCGGCTTTCTTTCCGGGAAGCGATATAAGCGATGTTTTCCAGTAATCTGTAAAAATGTTGTTTCAGGTTCAATCCAGCAAGATCCTGGCTCATCTGGAGGATCCGCAGGCTCAGGATATGAAAGCGACCCACGACGCTCAGGATCCGATGCCAGTTGGGAACAGAAGCAGAGGAAGTACGGGATATTTACTAGAAGGGTAAGTTTTGGCGAGGGTCAGGTTCGAACCGGCTGGGTCTGGAGCTCATCTTACATTATCAGCCTATCTCAGTTCACTGCTGGATGTAGATCTCTTAACTATGCGTATAGACGCATTAGGAGGTAAATGCCCTTAATCGCCACGCTAGGCAAGCGGGTCGACGATCGCAGTAGTGTGTCCACTACGAAGTATGATGACGCTGCTGCTCATCATCAAACTTCTATCAAAGAATGGTCAGTGACACTTCAATCTCTTAGTCTGCTCTTACGACAACTACGGGAAGAGTTGGGGTGGTGACTGTGTGTGTGATTCTCTTTAGGAACAGAACCAGAGGAAGTACGGGATATTTAGGTACTTGAAGGGTAAGCAGCCACGGGTGTCAGAAGCTCATGAGAAGGATCTGGAAAGGACATTCAGCAGGTTCAATTCGACGCTAGTC
>JALPQI010015996.1:0-23630 GCA_025490895.1 Thaumatotibia leucotreta | reverse complement strand
TGTAGGTATTCTAAAGCCAATACTATCTGTGCACTATAAAATTGAGCTAGGGGCTCTGATAAAACCCCCAATTTCTTTAGCAATGAGAATAATGCACCACCTTCTGCAAAAGGCACTAAAAGATAAATATAAACATTATCTTTGCAACAAAAATCCAAATTAAGCACAAAAATGAAATTACAACTTTGTAAAATTTTCTTTTCTAGTGTTAGCTGCTTGAGTGCTTTAGTCTTAACTGCTTCTTCTTTTTCGATAGATTTCATTGCATAATACAAAAACGTTGTTTTATCCCGAACCAAAAGCACGGTTCCGTATGAACCGGTTCCTAAACTATGTATGAAATCAAAATCATCGATATGTTTCGTATAAACGGGAGGATTTGCGAATTTTTTCTTGAACTCTTGTTTTAATACATCTAAATATCGTGCGTGGCACTGTTGCTGGGAGTGCGAAAATATATTCATGCTCCTTCGTGGGCCCGCCCTGGTACCCAGCGAAATCGACATTTTTTGGTAAAATAATATTAAACACTTAAAAATAAATAACCAAATAAACATTTATGACAATTTTTAGGTACCACAAAAATTATTTGTCACTATGACATTCACAGAGATCATATTCGCATTGGTAATATTCTGTGTGAAGGTCGATTCCAAAGTCGCTTCATACTGCTTCATACTGAATGCGCGAGCTGCGCAGAGGGCAATATTGATGCAATACAGGGCGTTTCAGGACTATGGGACATGAAGGTAATAGCAAAGGTAAAGCAACCCTGTAGGATATAAATGCTGAGATAAGAATTTGTTTCATTTCTGAAAGTACTTTTTATTTTATTTATTTCAGAAATAGCAAACAACTATCCGATAAAATATACTACAAAGATTTTTTTTAAACATGATAACTTACTGTATAGCCAACGACTCTTTGTCAGGAAATCGAACCGAAATAAATGTAAAAAAGAAATGCCTCGTTGTGTTATGATACCATAATCGAGAATGCTAAGAAAATATTCTTCTAATGTTACTTTGTATCTCAAAAGAAAGGAATAAGGTAAAATGGTTTAAATTAATTATTTTAACTGTAAGAAAACATTTTTTTACATATAAATAAACTTGTCACGCAGTGTGCGGTTTTACTCACTATTAAAAAAAACATTGCCTGTTTCTACCAAACCAATTATGATATCCGCTTTTTTGCCGCGAAACAAAATTCTGATAACCATCACTACCACCGGTCATGAAATAGTTACGAGAATCGAACATCCTTTGAAAATTATTTGGCGATTATTTCTAACACCATAGTTTAAATAAAACGATTTTAACGGATTACATTGCGTATATCAATTGTCAGTTACCGGTAGACCACGGGCATATTTCTCGAAAGCTTGTAACTTGTAATACAAGCGGAAGTCCTTATCTAATGAACAGTGTTAAAAAGAGACTTCCACTTGTATTACAAGTTACACGCGTTCGAGAAACGGCCTCACGAAGAACCCTGTAAAGTATTCCAAACGTCAGGATGAAGTTGAATTTTATTAATATACGCGATATAATCCGCGATAACCGAAGAAAATATTAAAATACAACCTGTATAAAACAGCAGAGGGAAAAAAATAATCTGTTATCTATTCGGATTATTCATATAATATCATGATACATATTTTAGAAGTATGTAATACAAAATAAAATAGTATCAAAATTCAAAAGTCGATAAATTCCTTTTCATATAAACAATCGTTTCCCGTTAGTAACTTATGTTCAGGAACGTCTGGAAAATTACTGGTATCGGCAGGAGACGAACAGACTGGCTTGAATGGCGGAACTAGCTCCTGCTGTAATATTTTATTCCATTCTACTTCAGAAAACCAACGATGGCTTTTAATATCATATACCCCTGATTTAAGAGCTCCTAATCGTTTCGTTGGGTCCAACTGAAGTAAATTTTTAACCAAGGTCTTACAGTCTCCATCAAATGAATCCGGAAATTTATATTGACAATTCAATATCTTGTCGTATAGTTTGCTCGGGTCTGCATCAAAAAATGGAGGAAATCCCGCACTCATCTCGAATAATAACACTCCCAATGCCCACCAGTCGACCGGGTATGAGTAGCCTTTCGACAGGATTACTTCGGGGGCCAAGTATTCCGGAGTACCGCACAATGTCCACGTTTTATTTTTTATCACTTTACAGAAACCATAATCAATAAGCTTCACATACCCGTTTTCTGCGATCAGGATATTCTCTGGCTTTATATCTCTATGAACAATATTGCAATGATGCAAATATTCTAACGCTAAAACAATTTGGCTAGCGTAAAATTTGGCTAACTCATCACAAAAGTTACCATATTTCTGTATATAATAAAACATCTCTCCCCCTGATATGAAAGGTATTACGAAATATAAATATATATTATCCTTGAATGCGTAATCTAACGTAATCAAGAAAGGAAATTTAATACTCTCAAGAATTTTCTTTTCGAGTAATAGATGTTTGACATGCTTCCTCTCTACCACGACTCTTTTCTCCACAACTTTCATGGCGTGATACAAAAATGAACTTTTATCTCTTACTAAATATACTTCTCCGTAAGCCCCGCTACCAATTGCCTTAATCATATCGAAATCGTCACGACACTTTGTTCTATCGATGCTCTGTTTAAATTTTTTCTCAAAATCCTCTTTCAATATGTCGAGATATCGATTATGATCTTGATGTTTCTGGGTAGTGTATGCTGATTTTGCCATGCCCTGAATGCGAAATTAAATAATAATCCATTTGAAAACCTAAATTGTAAATTCATATTTTGTCATGACAATGACATTGTTATGACATTTTACCGTTTAGTTTCTGCAATTTCACTGATAAGCCCGTGTTTCGTGTAAAAACATAAATATTATGAATATTTCAATTTACATTATCCAACATTTAAATTACATATATTATTAAAAATAAATGTAATATAATTTAAAAAGTGACAAATGTTGCACATACAAACTTTACGCAAACCATGAAGTAAAAAACAAAAGAACACAAATCTACGTTTTGGGTTTGATTGGTCCTCATCAGTCATTATTCTAAATCCGTCGAGATAGAAGTTTTGTTTCAGTGGTATAAAATAAGTCCAAAAGAAGAACGAAGGGTATAAAGTTATTATAAAACTTATAATGTCAGATAATGCAGAACAGCAACCCACGAGAAGGTCATCGAACTACACGATGGCGAAGCAGCAGCAGTACGCGCGCTACCTTCGCCAACTGCGCCAGGACTTCTTAGAATACTGGAAAGAGAAGACGCCAAGCAACGGGTGCCCATCCGATTTCGAAATAGGAAGAGTTCTCGGCACTGGTGCCTTCGGCGTAGTCTTTCTTGCAAAACATATTTTATCAGGAAAATACTACGCTATGAAAATGCTAGAAAAAGAGAAAGTTATTAAACAAAAACAAGTTGATCATAGTTACTACGAGAAAAAAATATTGTGCGGTTTGAATTTCCCTTTTGTTGTTTACATGAAATTCTTTTTTAAGGACAATGTATATCTATATTACGTCCTCCCGTATATAGCTGGGGGAGAAATGTTTTCTCACTTGCGCAAGATGGGTAAATTTGATGAAAATTCTGCTAAATTTTATGGTGCTCAAGTTATTCTGGCTATAGAATATCTGCATGCTTGCGATTTAGTGTATCGTGATTTGAAGCCTGAGAATATATTAATTGATAAAACCGGTTATATAAAACTTATTGATTTCGGATTTTGTAAATTCTTACAAGATAGGACCTGGACACTTTGCGGAACTCCTGAATACTTAGCTCCAGAAATTATACTGAGCAAGGGTTATGGTAAGGCAGTCGATTGGTGGTCACTTGGAATTTTGATATATGAAATGAGTGCTGGTCATCCTCCTTTTTATTCCTCTGATCCAATGAGGATCTACGAAAAGATTGTTGTTGGGAAATATAAATGTCCTGAGCATTTTACACCCGCATTAACGGATTTATTATTTCATATCCTTCAAGTAGATTGCACCAAGCGTTACGGGAACCTTAAGGATGGAGTATATGATATTAAGAATCACAAATGGCTTCATGATATCAACTGGGAAAGTCTTGTGAACTGCCGAACGCAGCCACCGTTTAAACCTAAAATCCGGTCTGCATGGGACACAGAAAATTTTGACAAGTATGATGAAATCAAACTTAAAGAAAGTCCCGTATGCCTATTTGAACAAGAATTCCAGGACTTTTAAGGTAGCGTTATCATAATAAAGTATTTAATTTTAATTACTCAAGATAGAATACTATTTTGTTTAGCCTTTAAGAAATGTTTTAAGTTTTATGTTTACCCACATTTTACATTTAACGTTTTGAAATGTAATAAAGTAAGCAATTGTATTATGATTTAAAACGCATGCCCGTCATAATAATATCTTTCTCTTCATGACCTGATGTTTATTTTATTATGTAGGTAGTTAATTTAGTAACTGTATTATGTAGTAGTGGTAAAGATAGGCAGGTAACTGTTTTAATGATTTGGCTGGCGTGGCGTCTGACGATTTCACTCGAATACATGTAGTCAAAACCAAAAGTTGCTATAATGATAATGAAAGATTGAAATTATCTGCGCACGCTTACTCTATCGACAATAAAGGTGGGTATTCTTTTGTTCTATTTTTTTATTCGCTTACTTTCTCGAACTGCTCGTCGAGACTTAAATATACCTAACAAATTCCCGAGTTCGTCGTACCCAAAATAAATCAGCATTTTTGGCATCGCTCTTTTAAAGATCATGCCTGTGTCATCGGCCTGGGCAGCATTGTTGTGAGAATTCTCGAATCTTCTATTCTAGTGACTGCATAAAATTGAATCAGATTTCTTTTGAAACTTAGCATAACCTGAGCAGGGAGCTTCACATAAATTGATATTGTATAATTATGGTACCAGAATAATACCTATAATAAAAGTCTCCAATGATGAGTCGCGTAACTACCCGTCCATAATATCCATAATACGTATAATATAATTGCTTTGATAGCGTCTTCTAGAGGTATAACGGTTGACCTATGAATGATGACCGGATTTATCTTGTGTACCTAATATTTTTTTTCTGTATTAGAACATCACAGGGCACTCATTTTCGTTTCGTTAAGTGAATATACATATTCTTAGTCTCAGCGAAGATAATGGAACTTAGTGTAAGGCTTGAGTGGCGACCGTCGAGAGACCAAGGAATTTCGACAGCGCGCAATCAGACCACGCACATACGTTTGCTGCTCGAGAGTCTACTCAGGCCTTACAGGCCAGTTACAGGCGAGTTCCATTATCTTCCCTGAGACTAAGAATAAGTATGACTTACCAGTCCTCCACCAGCAGTATACAACATAAGGGCTACAAGGAGCCCTACGTGTGAGAGCGCTGCGCGTGGACAGAACCGACTCCAAGCTGAGGGCTTGGGGATGCCCATCAGCGATTCCGTCTCCCATGTCACGCCGTTTACGGCTTTGCACATGGTGTCACGTTTTCAGCCACAACACCATTGTTTGACTAGCTTGTGTAATTCGGTCGATATTTTATGCTGCAACAAAAAGATGTGGTTAAATTGGATTGTGCATCACTTCACTTCAGCAACCTATATCAGTCCACTGCTAAATAAAAGCCTACGCATATGGAAGCATTAGGAGGAAAAGCCCATGATCGCCACGCTGGGCAAGCGGAGTGATCGCTTAGCTGATCGTCGTCTATCACGCTCACACTTACGTACAGTGAGCCTGATATACTACTTTATCTACATCCATATCATAATTTCCCTATTATGTATTCAGAAGCGGTAATGTAATGACCTAGTTATATTAAGAAACGGTGCGTGTGCCTGTATCATAATGTTAACATTAAAGTACAATGCATCATAATGTTAACATTAAAGTATCGGTGTGAATACATTAATGTTATAAAGTCAACTTCTTTTTGTTTTTTTTTCAATAAATATTTATTGTAAGGTATTTTACACAAATTGAGTGATTTCAACTGATTTGAGTAGTTATATTTAGAGGTATTTTACTTAGTGGATATGAATACAATGTTAAATAATTATGATTACAAATAGAAGTAACCGCAGCCGGTCTTATCGCTAATGAGCGATCTCTTTTAGACAACCTTTGGATACCAACTTTTTGGAAATTATAAATAGAAATTAAAATACATATTTTATTAATCCTTATTAATATTTGTGGATTTCTTATGGCTATTAAACATTTTTCGGAAGAAATTGCTACGAGAATTGCTATTGAGCCTTATGATATCATGTTGCAAATCTCTATTTAATATTTTCAGCCACTCAAAAGTTATCTAAACGAGATCGCTCACGAGCGATAAGACGAGATATTGTTAACTTTTACTTGTAATCATAATTATTTTACACTGTATTCTGTATTTATCGATATACATATGTATAATCGGTAGTCGATAAACGAGAAGTCCCTATGACAGCTTAAAAATGCTACCAGAATTCCGGACTCTGCTTATTACGAAACTCGCCTACGGCTCGTTTTATAAAACCACACCCATGTTTAAAGGCGGAAACACACTACTAAAACGTGACGCGACCCGACGAAACGCGACGCGTGTTGAGTGATATCAAGTTGTATCATTTTCTATTACGAGTACCAAGAGCACACTATGAACATGCGCATAACGTGGCATCGGATGTTCATAGTGTGCTCTTGGTAATAGAAAATGATACAACTTGATACTACTCAACACGCGTCGCGTTTCGTCGGGTCGCGTCGCGTTTTAGTAATGTGTTTCCGCCTTAATGCCTCTTATTATGCGCCAGCCACATAAATAACTATTACGTATCCAGTAAACGCTTTTGTGACCGGTACTTGCCAACTTATAGGTGCATGCATTGCCATTTACATCATTTATATTCATTTCTATCGTACTTGCGTATTAGTGCGAGCAAGAGTGTCAGGGAGTAAGTTATGTAGTCGATGTAGAGTTAGCTTTGAAAATTTCCAGAAAAATATGTTTAACGGATCGTTTCTTTCGGATTCTTTCTGAAAAAACAACGAATTTTTCCACTTTTATTTTCAACTCAAACCAATGTGAATTTGGTGTAATTTTTACTTGTAAAAGGGGAAAGCGATGTATCGAGGAAAAAATCAATTGAAAGAAATGGAAGGACAATGATTATTTCTTTAAAAACCCGAAAAAAAAAACAGTAAGTACATAAACGAAAGTTACATAAATCCCCGATAAAAACATTCAATTTTTTCAGACATTTTCATCGCTAAGTGTAGTTAGTATTTTCTTGAAATTTGCAACTACACGCGTGCCTCGCAAAGCTGCTATGTTGTGATGAGGGGGATTACCATGACGTACTAATGCGGTTTAGTTTAGGTCGAGAGAAAGGGACAAGGCTATGCGAGTCATATATCACTGTCTCTTTCCTCGAATTGGTCCGTGTTTAACCGTTTCTCGTTGTTGCCGTCACGTTCGACGTATATAAGTGCGAAAGTGATGCGTAGCACGATAAATAGATAAAACGAGACCATCATAAGCGAACTGAATCGCATTAGTACGTCATGGTAACCCCCGGAGTTGTCATCTGCGATTTTTCGGACTAATGTCATCTACGCTCCTCGCAGTCGCGACAGTGTGTGAAGACTAAAATCTCGAGACTGAACAATTAGAAGGTAGGCAACCTACTCGTATCCAATTCTTTTTTAAACCGACTTCAAAAAAAGAAGGAGGCTCTCAATTCGACTATGTTTTTTTATAAATCCCGGATAAATACATGTATCCGAAAGATAAAAATGAACACTATCCTTTTTCTCAGTTATATAAAAAGAAAAGGCCAACACAAGGCTAACAATTATCTGACATATTACATTTAATTTAGGGACGGTGAAACAGTCCCTAAGTCATAGGTACTTTGTGTCTATAAAATGAATTCAGACTTCGGATTTCGTGGGGCCAATTTTCTTGACAGCTAGGGACTCCCTATATCGATAAACTAATTTATCGATACTAGTTCTACTTATTAGTGACCACCCCCAACATTGTATGTATTTTATGTAACTATGTATTAATTGGTCTGAAGACAAGTATGAAGTAACACTTAGCATCTTTAATCATTTTATAAATATTTATGAGTGAAAATAAATAATGAGCATAAAAAATAGAAGACTTGCTTAAAAAGCAACCTGAATTAATTTAACACGGGTCTAAGTTTCAACAATAAAAGATGAGACAGTTATGAAGAAATTAATTGTAACGAGTCAAAATTTAAAAATGTTTCCAATAAGAATGAGAAAATTTAATTGATATTGTATTACTTGTACTCTTTTAATAAAAAATAATAATTTACTAGCAAACCTTTGTGTGATCACTAGTATTTAAAACGAATATCGATACGATAAATGAATTTATCGTTATAGGTAGTCCCTAGCTGTCAAGAAGATTTACCCCACGGAATCCGATGTCTGAAAATGATCAAACCAATTATGAGATACGCATTAGTATTCTACAAATTACGTGTCTAATTTCGTTATTTCTGTTTTGGTAAAGCAAATCAAGTTAAGGGGTCAGTTTTACGAATAGATACAAATTTACAAATAAACTATGCTCGTGTCCATCCCGTGCCCTATGGAATACAGAAGTTTAAAATTAATTAATTTACAGTATCCTCGGAAACGTGATCATTTTTAAATTTTTTTAACTCCACTATTAACTAATACCTAACCGAATGTCTCAGGTCTCGTTAAAAACGGACGTTTTGATTTTTTTGTCATATTTATAGATTAAAATTTTATTTCCTATAAATGATAAAATTTACCCATAAAAAAAATCGATAAGTCGTTTTAACATGCTAAAGCCACCGTTAAGAGAAAAATAAATGGCAATAAAGAAAAAAACGTTATCCGTTTTTACCGAGACCTGAAACGTTCAGTTGTTAGTGGAGTTAAAAAAAATTAAAACTGATCACATCTTCCTGTATAAATTAAATCATTTGCATTTTTAAATATTAGAATGGTAACTGGAGTGAATCTAAAACTTATTAAAATATTTAGTAAATAATATGTTTACTCCTAAAGCCCAGGGATTAAAATCGCTCAAAAAAGCTAGAATTGATAAGTGTAACATGTCAAAAACATGTCTACTTACTTTTGACCCTATTACCAGGCCGGTCCAACTAGCGCGTTCGATTCGAACTGTTAGAGCCACCCCGAGGAGGCCATCAGCTACGCTATTTTCTTATTCACACATTCGACGCTGCGTTCGTCAACGAGCTCGACGTCGAGACAGCCTTGTCTAAAATCCTAGCAGTTTTATTTGACATTAGAAATCGAGGCTGTGAGCGAGGTTATGGGCGAGTTCATCGCTGTTTTTCGTTAGAGAATACGAAGTTCGTACATTAAACGTCGAACTCTCGACGCAATGTAGTTCCAGCTCACGCCGCATTCGTCGCCGAGCACTAGTGTCGTTTAAAGTACATTAGCGAATATCATTTTTAGGCTCGACGCTGCCGCAGCGCTGACACAGCACTGACAGCAAGGCGGTTTCCTTAGTGAATAACACTGCAGGCCGGTCCAACTAGCGCGTTCGATTCGAACATTTCGAACTGTCAGAGCCACCCCGAGGAGGCCATCAGTAGGGCCTCACGGCAAGCGGTGAAGCACGTTGCGCACTCGCGATTATTGTTCGTCGAATATAGTCTACTCTCTTTGATTATTATTTATTTATTATCTTTATTAACATTAGATTATACATTAACATAAATTCAAAGTCCCACAAAACAGTTTTCACAGTTTGACTGTGGGATCGTGCAGTCTCTACTCTCTTATATAAATTTGTAATATTCTTACTTTATGCATAATATATATCATATGACTCTCATATCATATAACAATGAAAAATAAAAATAAAAACAAAATAAAAACGGTAGTAATTAAATATTAAGATTATATAATTTTTTTAAAGGAAGCAACCATATTCCCATTAACCATTAACATTAACCTTTAATTAAACGTCGTAACATATTTATAAAAGGATTATTTCGATACATATTTTTGCACTTGACTGTACTTACTTACGTTAATAAGTAAACCGGCCAAGTGCGAGTCGGACTCGCGCGCGAAGGGTTCCGTACCATTATCAATTTATCATTTAAAAAATACAGCTAAATCAACCTACCTCAAAAACTATAAGATATAATTTAATCAAACCAAAAATCGTTGATAGAATTTATGAATGTGCGTAACATACATCATTTTTAGAATTTTATATCGCGTAGTTTAAAAATAGAGGGGGGGGGACACATTTTTCAGACTTTGAGAGCTGATATCTCGAAAACGATTTGCTTAAATAAAAATGAGATTTATAAACCTTCATACCATTTTCAAAGACCTTTCTGTTAATACCCCACACGCTTACCTATACACGGTGTTACGCGAGCATTGCGAAAGATTTTAACTATGCATTCTAGACATCAAAATAAACAAAAAATATTATGAGACCTAATGACAATTCCACCAAAAAAAAATTTTTTTCTTCTTTTTTAGGCCGATTTGAATACTTTTTAATATTTCCAGTACTTTTTATCATAACAACAATTTGTTTAAATTATTTATTTCAATTGTTTTTTTTAGGTAGAGGTTATTTCGTCAAGTCTATTCGTATTTTTTGATTGTCAGGCAAAAGGTGTGGTAATATTAGAACACATTGTGGTAGCATTGTAATCCAAAAGAAGTTAAATGACGAGTTACGTCGAAAAACTTATTTCGAAAAAAGGTTGATTATCTCTGAAACCAAGCCGAATCCAGGAAATTTTATGTAACATTAAAGACTCTAAATATGGTCAGGAATCCAGCATTAAAATCTTTCGGAATGCTGACGTAACACCGTGTATACAACTAAAATATTTTTTCTATCCCTGAGTTACATGTATGGAGGGCCCCCACCCCAATGGTTTTTTTTACAATATAGTATCATAATCCTGTATCGGTTCATACAACACATATCCTAACCAAATTTCATTACATGTAGCATTTATAGTTTCCGAGTAAATCGGCTGTGATAGACGGACAGACGGACAGACGGACATGACGAATCTATAAGGATTCCGTTTTTGCCATTTTGGCTACGGAACCCTAAAAAGTAGGTAATAAGTCGAAAAGTGGCAAACAATTTTTCTTAAGTACACATTAAGCGAACGGTATACTAAAGCACCAGCTACGGTGAGAAATTTTTCTACGTCAATCCACCAGGGGACTCCAAACTCTTTTTTTATGATCACTAGCATCACTGTAATACAGCGTGTATATTTTATGCGGGCTAATAATTAATCCAGCTGTAATATCTGATCCTACGAACCGTATAAGATAATCATTTCGTTAAATTTTGTTGTTAATTAGGTGTAATGATTTTTTCTAAAGTGCAACCCAGCAGCGATGTATGCTATCCAACTAACATGACACTCGTACAACGTTTAGATAGTTTTTCATCACACTTGCTGTCTAAGCGCGCCATTGCTTGCATGCGTAGCGGGAGTAATAGAAAAATGAATTTCCCTATGGAGTAATAGAAATGTCAGTACGTTATTGAATATATTTATGCCTTAAAATTTATTTTTTGTCTGCAAGTGTGATGAAAAACATTGTATGCATCACGGTCGGTAAGCGGAATACTAACTCGAGTTATAAAAGCTCTTCGCCGGACGGCGTCGGGCTCGTTAGTAATTCCGTACTTACCTCCATTGATGCACAATGTACCTACTAATAATTGCCGATTTCTATGAATAAACTTTTGACAGTTATAGATTGAAGGTAAGACTTACCAGTTTTCCGTCATATTTGGCTCATTTATAAACTGTCAAATATTCGTTATTTGAAACCGGCAACTATAATGTTAATGAATGTGGCTACTAGTGTATGCAATACATTGCTAGCATGATAAAAAAATACTTTAATTTCCTAAAGAAATTTCTATAAACAAGTTCCCTAGGTCCGATGGTAATCGTCATTCAAATATTCGCCCGTATCAAATACACATGCCGTATAAGAGAGTTCAATTTTGCGGCACTGCACCAGATTATGCCAAGAGCACCGCTATACAGAAAATAGCCACTAAACCTCACCACTGACGTGATTTTAAAGACCAATAAATCCACTTAAACCCTGGCATGTTAGCAGTATTTGCAATAAAAGGGTAATGATTTTATCGAACAGTGGCGGAGGTTTTCTTCAGACGTGCGTGTTGGTTTCCCACTCGAATCACGTGCGGGCCTAAGAATATTTCGTCCTATAGAGTTCTCGGCTACTTATAACAGGGTGAGGCATTGCCATGTGGTGACGGCAGTAAGAATACATTCGTTACCACCCCAACTCCTCATGCGGATGTCGTAAGAGTCGAATAAGGGATTGAAGTGTCACTGAACATTCTACAAGATTGATGATGGGCAGCAGCGTCATCATAGTGGACACATTACTGCGATCGCCAATCCGCTTGCCCAGCGTGGCGATTATGGGCATTTACCTCCTAATGCGTCTATACGCCTTGTTAATAGGAGAGGCCTACGTCCAGCAGTGGACTAATATAGGCTGATGAGGCATGAAATTCCCTTGTTAGAAGTAAGATATTTCCCTTTCTTTCTGCAGCACTATTTTTGTTTGTCTTCGGCAAATAAGCACCTTTGAATTTAATGCACATGTCACATAACAGTAACTTACAAGTTCACTGGGAGGACTGCTTTGATTGAACCATGACGACTTCGACGTTTATGACTAAAAAAAACTTAAGTGTCTTGGCAACCATTCAGCGAAGGAGTTTATTCTGAGAATTATTTTAATTCCACCATATTCTCAGCACCTATTGTAAGAATAATAATTGCCAATTTCATTAGACGTCTTTCACTGGTCTATTTTTGATCTCTTTGAACTTAAAATAGTACATTACGACACAAGTGCGAAAAACGGGAAATTCGAAACGAGTGGCGATGTTTTAAAGCACGACCGATAGGGAGTGTTTTAAATCGACACGAGTTAAGAATTTCGTTTTTGCACGTGTTCCGTACGACGTTTTTTAGTACAGAAGGCCCTCCGAAGTTTTGGACCTGACGTATGTAAAATGACCCACTTCTCGCACTAGAGCCTAAAAAAGACACCATCTGTACTAAAAAAATAATTAGTAAAACGAAACTTCAAATATCATCATCATCATCGTTTTCATCTCAGCCATAAGACGTCCACTGCTGAACATAGGCCTCCCCTCTGGACTTCCACGTGGACCGGTTAGATGCGACCTGCATCCAGCGTGTCCCGGCGACCTTCATAAGGTCGTCTGTCCATCTTCAAATATAAACTCAAATAAAACTAAACCTAAATAAATACCTTAACACTTTGAGCGCGGGGAACTCCCGAGGGGAGTTCTCTGTGGGAGGTCCATTTTCGCTTCAAAGCGGAAAAATCACGGGATCGGCTACGAGCGTAGCGCCTAGCACTCGTCCGCAATGAAAGTGTTAAAAGAACCTACTGATGTAAACCGCCTCGATTGGTTCACATCATCAGCCTATGTTAGTCCACTGCTGGACGTAGGCCTCTCCTATTAACTATGCGTATAGACGCATTAGGAGGTAAATGCCCATAATCGCCACGCTGGGCAAGCGGATTGGCGATCGCAGTAATGTGTCCACTATGATAACGCTGCTGCCCATCATCAATCTTGTAGAATGGTCAGTGACACTTTAATCTTGCGACACCCGCAGGAGGAGTTGGGGTGGTGACAAATGTATTCTTACTGCCGTCACCACACGGCAAGATCGGTCTCGATTGGTTGCCGACGCAAAAGTGCCCATAAGGCTGCGATTCCACCAGAGATGTGCGAGGATGTGTTTCCATACAAATGACACCTATTAATGACTCGAGCGCGGTGTCATTTGTATGGAAACACATCCTCGCACATCTCTGGTGGAAACGCAGTTTTAAGCTCGCTGCGTTTCCGCGCTGAATCGCAGTGGACAGTCTCGCTTAATTGCAAAATGCGCTTGATTTATTTGCTTTTATCAGTATTTAAATTAAGCTCTGTATCATTATGTTTGTCTTTAACGTTTTACTCGTGACTACGACACGACGAGCGGTCTTGTCTAACGATTTTCGAATCGAATCTACAAATTAATGCAAAATAAAACATAAATAATTATTGAAATTAATCAAAATTGCAAATTGCATTAAAATATATGTAATCACTTACTCAAAAAATACTTATACAGGATGACATCTGGGTCGCGAAGCAAGAGTGAACAGGACATTAGTAGATCGTGGTAGGTAGCCCCCCAGTCGAGGAATTTAATTTACTGACCCATTTCGTACCTTGTCACAGTGACAATCAATATGAATGGTGCTAGGACTGTCATATTATAGCTACAAGGTACGAAATGGGTAGGAAATTAAATTCCTCGACCGTACTAGGGACCACACTGAACAACTTTCACTATGCAGGCAACCAATAAATCGGGACAAAAATCTTCTGAAGAGTTATTGGATCCTTCATTGTTAGTTAAATATCAATTAACTCATAATTTCGACCTTATATTGATGGCCATTTTGGACAAACTTTATGTTATGAGGCGTAGAGAGCATCATAACATTGTTACATGTCATGTACAAATTAATTTGTTATTAATCTTACATGATGTATGCAAAATCGCCTGATGAAGGTTTACGTTATTGTTAAAACTTTGGGTACCCTAAATAATCAACATATTACAGAGGATATACAGAGTGTAAGTCTAATACGGGCGAAGCTCTTAACGGGTGTTAGTTTAGGACATAGTAAGTACATTCAGATAACTTTTACTTAAAATTAGAGCAACAAAATTAGCCATACAAAATACTCAAGTTAAACGCTCGTTGACAGCTAATTTCAAAAGAAGATGACATAACTGCCATATCAATAATAACAAATGTTCGTACCTACATTGCTGCTTCGAAAATCTTAAAAAAAATTGTGGGGTCGTAATTCAAAAAACCTCGTAATCCATGATTACACTGATGAATTCCATGCCTGGTTTAATTGATCCCCCGTATTACATTTACACGTGGTATTCTAACTTCCTTTACGGGTTTTCTATGCATAGGTACAGTAGAGTTCATAAATATGTATACAATTATGCACCTTATTTCAATGCAATAAATAAAATAATGGATACATGTTTATGAACTGATTGCACAACTTGCCGAGCCAGGGTTGCCTCTCGCTAGATATGCGGCGTAGGTATAATGGACGCGAGGTAGAAACTAGAAAGTTAACACATTGAGCGCGGGGAACTCCCGAGGGGAGTCGTCTGTGGGAGGTCCATTTTCGCTACAAAGCGGAAAAATAACGGGATCGGCTACGAGCGTAGCGCGTAGCACTCGTCCGCAATGAAAGTGTTAACTTTGTGGAGGTATATGTATGAAGGCGGTATCGATACGGTTTTGATCTTTAACAAAAGTTTTCAAAGTATCGTTTAATAGTTGTTTAGTAGTTTTATACCTATAAAAAACTTTCAGCTTTGGCTCCATTTTACCTCATTTAAGTTGTTGCCTATGAGTACATATAATTGTGGGAATGAATGGTTTCAAGTCACAGTTTTTTTTTGTAATTATAGGAATAAGGGTGTGGCTCCACTGACGCGAAGCGGAGCGGAGTTGTGGGAGCTCGGCCAATGAGACCGCATCACAGTGTTTCGAATTTTGAATTTGAAGAATGTAATTGGTCAATTTTGCACAGCTCCGCGTCAGTGGAGCTGCACCCTAACGGTCCTTTTGATACAGATTTTTTCGGTCAATATTAAACTAATAAAACGTAACAAATTAATAGGTAAATACGAGTATGTCTCTTACAAACTGACTTCGTGTTTCGTATATGTACATTTCATCCATTATTTTATTTATTGACGATATTGATACCCATCTTACGTTCGATTAAAAAAAATTAAATTCTCTATTGGCGGTTATCGGAAATATCGAGCAACACAAAAAAACAGTCAAATTGAGAACCTCCTCCTTTTTTTTAATTCAGACACCGACTTGGTTGCCTTTTTTGAAGTCGGTTAATAATAAAATGTGTCTGCCAGGCTATAGGCACAGTAGGTATCTAATCTAGCATATCTAAATCGACTGGCTACGCCTGCCGTGCAATAGTGACCCAATTTCGATAAATTAGGCTGTATGCGGCAGTCTATATAAAAAATAATCTGCATTGGCGAAGAATTACATAACAAAGAATGAAAACACTGATCTAGTCTAGCTTGACATGAGTTATGGCAAGGTTCCAGAAATACAAAAAACTATTCGAACTTTAGGTATGTTGAATAGGTCCAGAAGAATGAATTCCTTAAAATAAGAATTTCCATCCATATGATATGTAATGATTAATTACCAACTCAAACATCTTAAGCATTTACAAAACAACTAGTTACCTTATCCAAAATTTTAACCAAAAAATAGATTAATTTCTGTAAATGCTTTATTGACTAAATTCAAAACAAAGTGCAATCAACATACGGACTAAAGTAGCAGTGTACCCGTTATTTGGAACAGCCTACATTGCGAAGCTAAGCAAAAAGATCTTTACCCATTTTTTTTCAATTAGGCACTTGTTTCACCCACCCACCATAAATGCATAGGTACCTATTTGCATATAGCAGATCTAAACATCACAAATATTTTCTAGAAACCATTACTTACTGCTATTATATGTATTATATTTTCAAATGAGATACAATAATGAGCTAACTACTAAACCAATTAAAGCTTGCACCAAACAAAATAAGTTACATTTTTAACCTCCAGAAACATTATTCAGTGTCGAACAATTCTAACTAAACCATTTATCAGTCGGTAACCGTAAACTCTTAAGCATTTAAAATGTCAAATGTCTCGAGACAAAAAAAAATGTGTAAAAGCTAGACGACATAGACGCATTTACGTCGGTTTCATGAAATTCTTTATATATTTCCGTGTCTACATCTGTATAGACATCTCACTGATCCATTTTGCTGGTGGTTGGACCTCATACAGGGCACACCCGGATAGCTACCACCGTCTTACCCGTTACGCTGCCGCTAAATAGTTAGTACTGTGTTCCGGTTTGGGGGTAAGATAGCCGGTGTAATTACTGGCATAGATAGAGGCAATCCATCTAAGTCCTCAGGGTAGGCAACTCATTCGCGATTTTTTGGTCACTTTTCACTTTGTCCATGGGCCTCAGTTTTCGCTTTCCATCAGGTGGGCTGAGAGCTAAGTTCTCTACCTTCGTCACATAAAAAAAATCCAATATTACAAGGTTCTATGTTGCACTTTCATCAGCTTGAAATTTAAACATTGTCACACTGACACTTAGTCCAGATTTAAGTACCCGAAAATAGACATAGGACTTTGTGATATTGGGGTAGCGATCTGCAGACTTAGCACATGATTGGCGTGGTGCGACAGTATGTCGCCGCAGCATTGACTTCCCGTATTTTACTATTTATGTTAATAGAAGGACGGATAGTCACCGGGAGATACTGTAGCTTTAGTCATGTGCTAACCTACTATCCAACTTCAGATACTGATGAAAAATCTCGGTACTAGTATTTATTGAGAAAAAAGTACTAACCATAGAAATCGTCGAAAGAAATGGTTAAAACACAATTATTTATAATTTATGCTCTAGTTTAATTAATCGCGACTAAATGTAAGTTTACACGACTGTACTCACCTTGAATCACTTCATTTCAAACTAACTTTAAAATTTCTCCATTTCCGTAAACTTAGTCACTGCATCAAAATAAAGCACACTTAACAGTAACAGTCCCGCACGCAATTTTCAGCGCAATTAGAAACACCAATTATCGTTTAAGGAACGTGCTAAGCCTTTTAAAGGTTTTTTGTTTTCGTACGAGCATGGGTACGTTATGAAAGTTTGCGAGAGAGCTGTCGGAGGGACATGCTTTCGCCGCGGCGGTTTGCGAACAACTGAAACTGATTAGAACGAGCTTTGCTGAAAAGATACTATTCGCATGAATCAGTATGCTCTCATAGTACTAGTAGGTAGAAAGGCAAGCAATGGTCACACGAGTGCTGGCTTACCTGCTAAATGAATAAATACATATTGAAAAACCGGCCAAGAGCACGTCGGGCCATCCTCTGCGTAGGGTTCCGTAGTTATTCAAAAACAGGGCCGAATCATGTTCGAAATAGTTTCTTTTAAGTATTCTGTAAGCCTGATAATCAGGATTTGGTTCATATTTTTGGAACCTATGGTTTTAAAGTGTGGCCCAGTGCACTTTAATTATGTGTAGGTAATAAGAACGTCGTAGCATATTATTTTTATAAGGATTGTTTCAATAGATATTTTAGCACTTGACGTACCAAATTGCGAATGTCTAGTCCTAATGGACACTGAACTATGCTGAGGACAGCTAGGCAAACAGACGGACAGGGCGAAACTATAAGGGTTTACTACGAAATCCTAAAAAGTGTTACAGTCGTCGATACGAGGAAATTAATGTACAGTAAAGTAAGTTTCAGACGTTAAAATAATGCCTGCAATAATGGTTGCAGCAATGAATCGAACAAAGTATTTGCGAATAAAATATTGGACTCTTCAGCTTTTATCTGACTGGTTCTTAGCAGTTTGGTAGTCCATCACATCATCATTATCATCAGCCTATGATAGTCCACTGCTGGACGAAGGCCTCTCCTATAAAATTATGCGTATAGACGCATTAGGAGGTAAATGCCCATAATCGCCACGCTGGGCAAGCGGATTGGCGATCGCAGTAATGTGTCTACTATGATGACCAAGGAGCGGAATTTTTCATAGCAAAAACTAAACTGTCAGAGGGATTGACCAAAGTATTTTATCGACTATCGATAAATAATTTGACACTTGACGGTTCGTCGCTAACTTTTATTTATTGTAATAAGGCTTTTAGGCATACATGTTATATAGTTGCGGCAGATTATTAGGGATATAATTATTTTGTATTATGCCATTGTAATTTAAATTATTTTAGTATGAAAAGTTAATAAAAATGAAATACACATTTTTTTTAAATATGGTTTAGAGTTATTGATTTAAACTTTCACGATTATCACTCATATTTTAAAGACAAACGGGAAATTCGGACCCGTGGTCGCAGTCTGCCTGCGACCACGGGTGTAACATCATGCCCGAAACGTCAGGATATAATTAAACGTAAGTTTACGCGATTAAGACCCATTTGTCTTTAAAATATGGTTGAGAGTTAGTTAAGCAATTATTATACAACGTGTTATTCAAAACATAATTGTTGGACAGTCTTTTAAAAAAAACCAACATTAGTAATTGTGTCCCTAATTAACTATCTGGTCGCCACTGCACTCGTATATATCTAAAAGCCTAATTACATTATTTTAACGATGTTTCATTGAGTATAATTTTGTTTATCGATAGTCGATAAAACACTTCGTTCAATCCCTCTGACAGTTTGATTTTTGCTATGAAGGATTCCGCTCCTTGATGATGACGCTGCTGCCCATCATCAATCTTTTATCAAATAATGGCCAGTGACACTTCAATCCCTTAGTCGACTCTTACAACACCCGTAGGAGGAGTTGGGGTGGTGACAAATGTATTCTTACTGCCGTCACCACACGGCCTTTGGTAGTCCGTATTGCGTTTAATCTGCCCCAGTTCCCTGATGCAACACTCCAGCAGTTGACGGTAAGCAGTATAAGCCCACAGTAGCCGTACCATGAGGTCCATGAGTTGGCAAAGTAACGGCCACGTTAGCATTTACTCGATACGTAATAGTGGTAATAGTCCATTCACGTGCGCTCCAATACATCAGTGCGAGCGTGATAGATGACTTAGAGAAAGACTTAAAAAAGAGAAAAAATATATTTTTAGTACAGATGGTGCCTTTTTTAGGCTCTAGTGCGATAAGTGGGTCATTTTACGTCAGCTCCAAAACTTCGGAGGGCCATCTGTACTAAAAAACGTCGTACAGTCAAGTGCAAAAATAAGTATCAAACGAATCCGCTCATAAATATGTTACAACGTTCTTATTACACAGAATTAGAGTGCACTGGGACATATTTTTGAACATTTTTGTGGCCACCTAATTTTGTCTTTGACTGTATGAGACTCGTGTAAAAACGAAATTCGTAACTCGTGTCGATTTAAAACACTATGTCGGTCGTATTTTAAAACATCGCCACTCGTTTCGAATTTCATGTTTTTCGCACTTGTGTCGTAATGCACTATTTTGATGGTATTTGACATTAGGTCTCATAATATTTTTTGTTTATTTTGATGTCTAGAATGCATAGTTAAAATCTTTTGGAATGCTCGCGAGCACCCTGTATATGTACAATTGTACATCGCTTGAAATTAATATAATCTATATATATAAACGGCAATGTCCTGACTGACTGACTGACTGACTGACTTAAATCAACGCCCAGCCCAAACCGCTGGTCCTAGAGAGTTCAAACTTGGCATGTAGATTCTTTATAATGTCTAGAGGCGCACTAAGAACGGATTTTTGAAAATTCATCCCTTAAAAGGGTTAAATGGGGGGTTAAAGTTTGTATGGGGAAACAAAATTAGTTGGGCTATTTTATTCGAAACTTCACAGGAATGTTTTTAATAATAAATAAGTAAACACGTGTTTCAGTTTTTTTGAAAATTCATTCCCTATGGGGGTTAAATGGAGGGTTAAAGTTTGTATGGGGAAATAATATTAGTTGGGCTATTTTATTCGAAACTTCACATGAATGTTTTTGACAATAAATAAGTAAACACGTGTTTCAGGTTTTTTGAAAATTCATTGCCTATGGGGGTTAAATGGGGGGTTAAAGTTTGTATGGGGAAACAAGATTAGTTGGGCTATTTTATTCGAAACTTCACAGGAATGTTTTTAATAATAAATAAGTAAACACATGTTTCAGGTTTTTTGAAAATTCATTCCCTATGGGGGTTAAATGGAGGGTTAAAGTTTGTATGGGGAAATAAGATTATTTGGGCTATTTTATTCGAAACTTTACATGAATGTTTTTAACAATAAATAAGTAAACACGTGTTTCAGGTTTTTTGAAAATTCATTCCCTATGGGGGTTAAATGGAAGGTTAAAGTTTGTAAGGAGGAACCAGATTCGTTGGGCTATTTAATTCAAAACTTCATAGACAAGATTAGTTGGACTAATTTATCCGAAATTTCGCAGGAGTATTCTGTAAATTAAATGAGCAAAGACGTGTTTCAGGGTTTTCTTTTTAATGCAACCCTTGAAAGAGGTAAAAATGGTACATAACTAAGTGAAAAAATCAGGATAGGTATCGTTTTTATGATTTATCGGGTCGTAGATCACGTAAACATTAACCATTTTAAAATCTAACGTAGAAGACGTTAAATACTATGTACCCTGTTATGGCATGATGGGGTAGATTTCGAAAAATATAAATAAAGGTTAATTATTTATGTTCACTTCTGGTTCTAGAGATTCCAAATTTATCACGTAGGCTAAGGGTTTAGGTGTAGTTTAAATAAATGTAAGTCAAAATCCCCTAAGGGGTGCAATGACGGGGGTCCTGAGTTTGTATGGGAAAACTTGATGATTTAAACTATTTTATCCGAAACTTTACAGGAGTATTCCTAAACATAAAAGGATAAAGACAAAGTCAAAGGGGTGAAAAGGCTAAACAGTAAAAAAACAACATGCATATAGTTTCTATGGTTTATCGAGTCACTGTGATGACGGTCCCGATTGACTGACTCATCACCGGTTTAAATATTTTGGCTTAACTATTCTAGCATAAGACAAAAGGACGAAGCCTGTTGCGGACTACATTATTGTTTTGTAGGAGGGTGAATATATGAGCGTTTCAACCGCCTAATTTTGGTGGCATCATTTTTGACAAAGTTTCTAAACGTATCAAACTTCGCCATTTGTACAAGGTACCGTGCCTCCTTAAAATGACAAAGTAGCACATTGTAACGAATAGAAACTTCGACAAAAATAATGCCACCAAAATTAGGCGGTTGAAATGTTTAGATATTCACCCAGGAAATGACGATGCCTGCGTTGCTAATTTTAATTCGTGTAGTTTATTTGCAATTAATTATTTAATCATGTCATACTAATATGTTGTTCAATGAAACAGACTTCAGACAGAATGTAATAAAGTAGGTAAGATTATACTTTGGTTAAGGAAAAGTTAGAACTGCGATCCCACACAGAAACGAACGGCTATCAAAGTAGGTTTTGGTTTAGGTTAGAATTGCGACCCCACATAGAAACGAAAACGAACTACTATCAAAGGAGGTTCAGGTTAGGTTTGAACTGTAACCCCATACAGCAACGGACGGCTTTGAAAGTAGGTTTATGTTAGGTTTGAACTCCAACCCCACATAGAAACTAACGCCTATTAAAGTCGTTTAGGTTAGAACTGCGACCCTACACAGCAAACGGCTATCAAAGTAGTTTTAGGTTAGGTTGAAACTGCGGCCATTGCGATCCCACGCAGAAATGAACGGTTATTAAAATAGGTTTAAGTTAGGTTACAACTGTGACCCCACTAAGCGAACAGCTATCAAAGCAGGTTCAGGGTTAGTTTAGAACTGCGGAATAAATATTACTAAATTTAAACCAAACTAAAATAAGATTCCGTAAAGAAAAACCTCCATTATAACCTATGTAAATACAAAATAACTCAAGTACGTAGGTACATTCAAAATTCCCTGATTTAAATTTACTAGAAAATATTCTTCGACAGAATGACTTGTCGATGAAATGAAAATACTTGAACCGTTCTTTGAAATAACTTTCGATTAAATGTTTGTCGGCAAGTCAAGGCGAAATCAAAAAAAAAATCTATAAATTTAAACTTATTTTGGCCACTTTTGAATCACCTGAAAAAAAAAAACAAGATGGATTCATTGTTCGCAGGAAACCGTGTAACATGCATAGGTAGGTACCTATCTTTTTTGAAGTCGGTTGAAAACATTGTTTTTTTCATATAAGTCCAAAATCTACGCGTGCGAAGCCGCGGGCAAAAGCTAGTATTTATATATAATAGCTTGACATTGCTGAAACACAATCCTATGAAATTTAGACTTGTTTAGAGCGCGTTCACACGGTATCAAGTTTGACAAATCTAGTAATTCTCGTATGCTGTAAAACCGGATAGTGAATTCACATGGCCGTGGCCGTCGGGTTTTATAATACGTATCACCAGATCCTATAAAATCGGACTCTGTGATTTACACGATTCTTGATACGAACTTGTGTGCAAGTCAATATTTACCGTTTACCGTTAATCCAGTTTAGTGGCCATAGTAATTCAATAATTACTATGGCCACTAAACTGGATTCGGAATTGTAAAGAACGATCGATTTATAGTCGCATAATGTAATGACAAATTTTGTAGAATCCATTTCAATGCCGGATTCGTACGTACGAAAGAAAACAGTTCCCGCGAATAATCAGGATGTCTCCGTGTGAAAGGGCTTTTAGAACCGTTCTACAGACAATCATTAATAGTAGCTTAGCTTAATAACAAAAATTACATTTTTAACTGACTTCAAAACTGGAGAAGGTTCTAAATTCTACTGGTTTTTTAAT
>JALPQI010015995.1:0-20263 GCA_025490895.1 Thaumatotibia leucotreta | reverse complement strand
ATAACCTATTGGCGCTGTCCATCAGTATCGATAACCTCTGACGTAAGTAGGTGTGCAATTCGAGATACAATGAACTTGATTAGGTTTTACACCCATAGAATACTTGTGAAATTCATGACGAGATCAAATGGCCAAAATGTGAATGGACATAAAAGTGACAGTTGTAAAACATAACGAAATTTCAGCTGTCGATTCGGTTTTATGATATACAGATGCCAGATATACGGACAGACGGAAAACTTAAGAAATAGTTCCGTATGTCAGAGTTCAATTCAAACATCCATCAAAATAAACATATTAAGTATATGAAAAAGGTTATATGAAAGTAGCACCCAAGTATGTATATCAGGTAAAAAAAATATCCAAGAGAAAAATATGACTTGTTAAGTTAAACTATAAGTAGGCATATAGTATTTAAGATTGTGACTGTAGACAGACGTGAAGACAAAGGCAAGGAACATTCTTTAGCGATAAAAAATGACAAACAAAACACGTACAATGAACAAACATTCCACACATAAGACACGGCAGTCAAAAGTGCAAAAAACAAACTGTGACTTCACTCCTAGGAATGGACAATGAACACAGACAATACTAATTTAGTGACAGACATGCTAATGATACCAAGCTTAATATAGATCTACTTGTTTAAAATTGGCACAAAGTTCGCAGGCTAATACTGAAATCACACTCTTCATATAGATACCTAACACTCCATAATAAATTTCAACAGAATCGGTCCAGCTGTTTTAACTTAAAGCAACACTTGGGCAGAGTTACTTTTATAATTATTGTTAATAATATATATAGCTGCATTACCATTTCTGAATGACATGATTGTTCTCCCGGAAGGAGTTACGGTAGGGGTTAGTGTTATATACCGTCGTATAGAGGGCGCGCCTGTGACCTAGGGAAAAATCTGACATTTCAGGATTTGCTCCCTAATCGAAAAATGTTTGACGGCCTGGCTAAACGGTGAGACCAAGGTGGGGGGTGCTCGACCAAATGTCATAGGGAACTGCTGACAGTTTTTAAAGCCGGAAAAATTTTTGCCGAAAAAAAAAAAAAATTTTGCACCAAATTTTCAAAATGGTCCTTCGAGCCGGATTTTTTTGTGGTAGAATCTCTGAGGGTCCTGGATTAAAGAAAAAGTGTTTTTGTGATTCTCGGATCCAAGATGGCCGCCGTAGGGCCCGTCAAAGTTTGTATGGGAACTCTTAAACGGGGGGAGATAGGTGGGGGGTGCTCGACCAAATGTCATAGAAGACCCCGAGAGCTGTCAGATGGGCAAAAAATTTTTGCAAAAAAAAAATTTTTTTTTTTTCGAAAAATTTTTTTTCATCCGATCGAGCTGGAAATCGCTGTGCGTGACTTTTGGGCTCTCCAGATTCCGAAAAATTTTTTTTTAGATTTTTTGCACAAAAAAAATTTTGTATGGATTTTTCGAAATAATGGTCCGATCGCGCTGAAATTTAGCATGCGGGCATTATTTGGGCCCAGGAGTGATAATCTGAAAAAAAATTTGGAAAAAAATCCAAGATGGCGGTGCCCCCGAACAAAAAGTCAAAATCCCAAGTAAGTTAAGCGAGCCCGAAGGGCGAGCTTCAGGCCGGGAGGCCGAAGGCCGACCCCGCGGAGGGCCGAAGGCCCGGAGCTTCACTCCCGGGGCCCATGGGGGTCCCGAACCCCAGTAATTTTGGGCGAGGCCGAAGGCCTCGCTGCAGGAGGGCCGGAATATTACCAGAACCAATATAAATCTATGTTAAGCGAGCCCGAAGGGCGAGCTTCAGGGTGGGAGGCCGAAGGCCGACCTCGCGGAGGGCCGAAGGCCCGGAGCTTCACCCCGAGGGCCCAAGCGCGTCACCTCCAAGTAATTTAAAGCGAGGCCGAAGGCCGAGCTCCGAGCAAACCGAGCTACCAAGCGTTCAACAACCCCAGTATCTTAATAAGCCGAGCCTGAGGGCCGAAGGCCCGATGGCGAGGCGTCAAGCCCGCGAAGGCCGAAGGCCGAGCTCCGCGTAGGGCCGAAGGCCCGGAGCGTCACGATCGAGGTGCTCTCCGCGCGAGCCCGAGGGCCGAAGGCCCGACGGGCGAGCCCACGCGGTGAAACTGTCCTTCCTAACTGTCTTAATAAGCGAACCGGAGGGCCGCAGGCCCGACGGTTCGCTTCGAACTCCAGCGAAGGCCGCAGGCCGAGCTCCGCGTAGGGCCGAAGGCCCGGAGCGTCCCATAGAGGCGCGGTAGCCTGCGAGGCCGGAGGCCGAGCTGCGAGAATACAAAGTTTTTCTACGTATAATAATATCTGAGTAACTATATAAGCTGAGCCTGAGGGCCGAAGGCCCGAAGGCGAAGCTTCGTAGCCGCGAAGGTCGAAGGCCGAGCTGCCAGAGTCCAACGCGTCCATGCTACTCAATGAAAAAGTGTAACATGAAAACGAATCGGAGGGCCGTAGGCCCGACGATTCGTTTCGACAACCCGCGAAGGCCGAAGGCCGAGCTCCGCGTAGGGCCGAAGGCCCGAAGCGTCCAACACAGGCACGCCAGCTCGCGAGGCCGAAGGCCGAGCTGCTTGAGTCCAGCGCTCCCATGCTACGCAATGAAAAAGTGTAACATGAAAACGAATCGGAGGGCCGCAGGCCCGACGATTCGTTTCGACAATCTGCGAAGGCCGAAGGCCGAGCTCCGCGTAGGGCCGAAGGCCCGAAGCGTCCAACACAGGCGCGCCAGCTCGCGAGGCCGAAGGCCGAGCTGCAGGAGTCCAACGCATCCATGCTACTCAATGAAAAAGTGTAACATGAAAACGAATCGGAGGGCCGCAGGCCCGACGATTCGTTTCGACAATCTGCGAAGGCCGAAGGCCGAGCTCCGCGTAGGGCCGAAGGCCCGAAGCTTCCCTCAGAGGCCTGACAGCTCGCGAGGCCGAAGGCCGAGCTGCAGGAGTCCAGCTCAAAAGCCCAACAACTGCGATAACTGTAAAAATTAATACATAAACAATAATAAAAAAATAAAAGAAAATAAAAAATATATCTCCAATCCATCCTCCGACCTCAGTCGACAAAAAGAGAGGCCCGCGAGGCCCTTGGGCCTCGCGCACAGAGCAAAAAACTAGTTATGGATATTATGGATGGATTGTAATGTTTGTGAGCTAAGCTAAAGTTAAATTATTATAGGGTAAACGGCAGGTGAACAGCGGCCCTACCGCGAACTACGAAAACTGCAAATTTCGGGGAATCATCTTTGTCACACCAACGAAGGCGTCATTAGAGTGACGGAGACAAATCCCCGAAATTTACGAACTTCGGTGTTCCCGGGCAGCCGTAGCAGGATTGATACTGAGTGATGTATTCAATGGGCAAAGAGACATCGAGAATTACAATACAATCTTGAACTACACACATAAGAGTATATTCAAGACAACGTCACCATTTAGTTTATTGTCATCAACATGAAGGTCACCACCATTATCTTTGTCAGGTGATATCTGCTCTCAATCGATAGTGGCATACCTACCTATTTCTGCAATGATCGATTACTGTCTCGCACTGATTTCTATTTTGCTGGATTTTCTAAATGATTGTCAGTGACGTCACGGTTTGTCGGTGATTTCGTCTCAATATTATAAAACATTATGTGCAATTGAGCACGTAGATTATTTTTGATTTGTAACTAAGTTCGAGGAGATCCGTAGGCGAACTAAAGTTACTGACATAGCCCTTCGGATTAGCAAGCTGAAGTGGCAATGGGTAGGCCACATTGCACGCAGAGCATCTGCTGTGACCCCATCGACCATCTGGTCGATGGGGTCGAAAAGTGCTCGAGTGGAGACCACGGCTAGGCAAACGCAGCGTAGGACGTCCACCCATAAGATAGACAGACGACCTTATGAAGGTCGCCGGGACACGCTGGATGCAGCACGCATCTAACCGGTAAGTACATGTGGAGGTCTAGAGGGGAGGCCTATGTTCAGCAGTGGACGTCTTATGGCTGAGATGATGATGATGATGTAACTAAGTAGGTATATTGTGGATGTATTAGGTTGTCTGTATGTTTGTCTGCTTGTCACGGGCAAGAGGATTTTATGATTGCATTTGCAGTGTGTCCACTATGATGATGCTGCTGCTCATCAATAAATCAACACAACACTTTAATCCCTGTATCGACTCTTACGTCACCCACGAGAAGAGTTGGGTTATAATTAATTATTGGTTGGTTTTAGCAATATGGTGTATATGCAAAATATGAAGCTTACAGATATGCCTTTAATTTTGTTCAAGAAAGTAATTAGATATATTTAATAGTTCTCGAGATATACTTGATTTTGTAAAACTTGAGATCCACCATCTTTGATTGGCCCCCATTTTTGTTAGGTAGCACTTGTAAATGGCAATCTTGCATTTTTGACGTTTTTATAAGCTTACCTAACAGCCGTGAAAAGGAAAATTTGTACCTCCTAATTTTAACCATACCTGTCATACAACGGAAATCTTGAAATAGCCCGTATGCCTATTAGCTACCACTTTGAGATGTCTATCATACTTTTTTAACATCCTTATGAATATGTCTAACTACTGTAAAAAGGACACTTGGTACCCCCAAATTATACCGTTTTCTAATTTCAGACCGACTAGCCCACGGACTAGAATCGAACCCACGTGCTCAGCTTTTTTGGTATACATTTCTCAAATCACCGATTTTAACAATATCGAAATGATTTCATCAAACACCAACATTTAAAATAAGCGTAGCAACAGTGGAACATATTGTAATAAAGATTCCTATTACAATTTTAATTTGCTTATTGTATAACATTAAAGTGAAAATGAATGCGATCCGAGTCACCCAGTTATTTATTCAGCATTCTGCAACTCTGAAAGATAATTGGAGAATTATCTAACGCGTAACGTCGGGTGTGTCGCGAAACGAAACGTTATCACGAATAGCAATTATTAGATACTAAATTATCGGTGAGCAGGGCTGTCCCATAATTGTAAAGCATTATTTAATAGTTTATATTTTCACACATTTCATAGTGAAACAATAGGTTTTTCGCACCACCTATTCGAATACGGGCCTTTTCTGCTGGGAGGGATCAAAGTGGCACTTTTCTGTTTAAGGACTTTCTATTGCCAGTCTAAAAAATTACAATGAAATGAAATATTATGAAAATAAACAGTAGGTACCTACATTCATAATTGATAGAAATTTCTTCAAAATCAATTATTTGCATAAATATTAAATATGTGATATATCTTTTATTTTTCTCTTAGGTGGTGTGAAAATCCGTATGTGTCACACGGCTTAAAAAAAAATTGTCTTGGGCGTTAACGCTTGAATTCCTCATTTCGCTCAGGATTCCACTTTAGAATCCCTCACTACGTTCAAGATTCTATTGTGGAAGAATCGCTTCATTTGGGATTCAATATACGCCCTCGCCGCAAAAAATCATTTTGATCCCTTGTAACACAAATAACTATAGTTAACGATTCAAGCGAATATATTTCGATATAGATAGAAATCGATTCTTATTTCTTCTTGATTGACATTTGTGTCCTTTGCAGTAGATTCGGTTTAAGCTATTTCAATTATCTAAACTCTACCATACATAGTGTACATACAATACAATATCACAACTACTTTGAAAAAGGTTGTATTTTGTGGTGTCAACCAAAGAGAAAAGGACGAGTACTTATACTTAAGAGTTACTGGGTTCCAGTTATTGTGGTGTAGAATAAATATGAGACTTGCTAGATGTGCTCATAAAATCCATTAACGATGTGTTTAAAAGCTACATCAGCAACTTATGAATCTTATGATGCTTCCGTTTTAATGGTTCATCATCACGTTCCAACTAAGAAAGTGGCAAGTAAGAAAGAGACACATGGGGCGATAAACGATAAAACGCTAATTACTACAGCGGGATACCAGTTACCACTGGATAATATTTATAACTAAATAAGTCGTTAACGGCAACCCTGGCAGGGAATGATAGAGAAAACTAGCGGGAGGTATTTTGATCGCTAAACGAGTCAAAGAATCAGAAAACAAACTGGGTTCCGTAAAACCACTCAACTATGGTCCAACACTGCAACTATGGTCCAACACGTCAACTCCAAAATAAGCAGTCTCATTATTTTTGGTTTTGTTTAATTTTTGTTTATTAATGAGACGTTTTTGCCTAGGAATAACATAGATATTCGATTCAATTTTGGCCCATTTTTGGGAGCGTTTGGACTATAATTAGGTGGTTTCACGTATAAACTATAAACGTTTATAGCTTATACGTGGTTCATCTATCTCGTATCTAAAAACTTATTTCAAATTATAAATATTAGATGTCATATACCAAAGAAAAACGACCAAGATCACCTATGTCCGAGGTGGGGATCGAACCCACGTACTCAGCTTTCGCGGCTGATGCCTGTACCCCTCGGCCACTCGGTCTTAGCAACCACCGGTCAAATTTCTCGGGTATATGCAATCCCTTACAAGGCTAGGCGCCTTTGACCATTCTCTAAGGGCAAGCACTAACTACATGCCTGCATCTCCTATTTAGAATACTTTACAGTTTTTCTAGAATAGCTAGAGAGAGATGGTGCTGGTGGTGGTGGTGATGGTATATGACATCTAATATTTATAATTTATATAGTATTAAGTAGTGTGACTACTGGAGAAAAATTAAAAGTACAAATCAAAATATTTAGTTAATAAATAATTTCATTTGTGTTTTCACAATATGTTCAACTTATTTCAATTATTTATTTATTTTTATTTATTAGATATCTCTAAAAAGCTGTAACAATTTTGACGAAATTTCGTTTTTGGCAATTTTTTTGAGTTAGCGACCGAACCACGATTACCCAGATACTAAATCAAAGATTTTACTATACAGTATACTGGTTCTTGAAACAATGTTTAGTAAGCAATAGTAATAGCTCGAAGTGATTAATGTGGCGGTACTTTAATCCACGCATGTGGGTGAGTGGGGCAGATGAGGTGATAGCCGGCGATGAGGTTTCTATCATTTGTAGCGTGATGTCTGAGTTAAATTGGTACTAAGTTCAAGTCAGTTTGTGTCTTGTATTCAATTTATGGCCCTACCGTACCGTGAACTTCGAAATCCGCAAATTTTGGAATTTTTTCTCTGTCACTCTGATGACGCTTTCGCTAGGGTGAATGAGATAAATCCTCGAAATTTGCGGATTTCGAAGTTTGTGGTAATAAGCTTGTCCATAATGTCCATACTGTCCATTGCCCTCTTAAATGTATATAACTAAAAATTAGGCAATCCCAAGTAAGTGTAATGTAATGAAAGTGAGAAATTACTCGCGTGTGTATTAAATAATGGTGGAAAAACGTAATAATGTCTAGACACCAAAATCGTACTTGTCAGATATAATTTTAACACATTATGTAAGGTACATCAGTTTATAATATGGTCACTTACAGTGACATGGAAGACAGAAGACAATTACAAAGAACAAGTAGGTACTATGCTTCCAAGGTTTAGGGTCAGACAGATAGATGTCGGTTGTGATTTAGGTTGTAAATTATTTTTTAGGGTTCTGAACCAAAAAGTTACAAAAGGAATACTATGATGCGACCCTGTGCGTCCGTCTGTATGTCACATTATTGAATAATCTCGAGAACCACTGAGACCATCGATTTGAAATTTGGAATAGTTATTAAAACGCTAACCTCAACAAATGTTTTATTATTTTTTGTTATTATAACATAAATATAGAGCTATAAGTTTATTAAAAAATAGAAAACACTAGTTAAGGTGCGTTTAAATCAAAAGAGCATTCGCTGTTCTAGCGCCCGTTCTACGAAATCAACCAATCACGTTTTGTGTACCGATCGAATTTCGTAGAGTGGGAGGTTAGAACAGCGAATGCTCTTTCAATTTAACCGCACCTTCATTCGAATGCAATGCCAGCCATTTTCAACTAGATTCATATCATAAGTTGATTATCCTAATCAATAGATATAGGTCAGTAAATACTGACTAATATTAGACACGCTGGTACTCTATGAGACACTTAAATAAATAAATAAATATCTTGGGACATCTTACACAAATCAACCTAGTCCCACGGTAAGCTCAATTAAGGCTTGTGTTGTGGGTACACTGGGTACCAGGCGACGATATATATAATAGATAGATACGTATAGATACTTAGATACATACACAGCCATGACCAAGGAACAAACATTTGTGATACTGATAAATAAATACACAAAGAATGCCCTCGCCGGGATTCGAACCCGGAACCTCAAGCTTCGTAGCTGCGGTCACTACCAACTTGGCTACAGAGGCTGACTTAATATTGAAAATTAAGAAGTAATAAATCGACGTCAACTAGATAAATGCCTGACGAAAACACCTGTCACTTTCACCGTCTGACTGCGGGCAAAATACTCAAATTGGCGTTAAAAGGCAAGGTCGCAAGGGCATGGGCGGCGGCGTGGCTAATGGACGACCGCTTCATGCACAAACGGGCTTTCCGACTGATTATTGCCAGCATTGCCAGCAAAGCCTACCACGAACTTCGAAAATCGTAAATTTCGAGCATATTTTTTGTCACTAAAGACACTACGTTCTAGTGTACTATATCTGTATTTATATTAAATTAAGTATATTTATGTTTCGTTTTTAATTAATAATATTATAATATTATTTAATTAATGCATGTTAGCTGTTACAAAACTATTATTTGAAAAGTCTCGCTGAGTTTCTTGCCGGATTCTTCTCAGGCAGTGGTGTAGGGTTAGAACCGGAAGTTTATATTTTGACTTTGAATCCAACGAAGACATAATTAGAGTGACAGAAATAAATTCTCCTGCGAATTTCAAAGTTCGCGATTCGCCATGGAATAGTGCGTTTTTTCACAACGTTTTATGGCCAACTGATTTAGGTCACTGCGGCCCTACCGCGAAAAACGATATTCGTAAATTTCGAGGATTTGTCTCTCTCACTCTAATGACGCCTTCGTTGGAGTGACAGAGAAAAATCCTCGAAATTTACGAATTTCGATTTTCGCGGTAGTAGGCCAGGCCATAAGGTGCTCAGCAGATCTAGCCAAGATGCAATTCTGCAATCGTATACGACAACTGACCATAATAATGTATGGAAATGGTCACGTGACTTTTCGTACGAATCTGTCATTCTCATATGTTTATCAATTATTGCTTATCTTAACTTTCTTTTTACTACCTAGTATTTTTTAGTTACTGACCATATAATTATACCACCAATGAATCGCAAGAGCTATATGCCCATTGCTCACAACTATGTATATGAAATGACGATAACAGATGTTACATAAAATGCCACACTTGTAATAATGTCATTACAAACAGGTGCCACTATTTTTACTCTCATGCATTCAGCTGCAGGACGCCCACTATTTTATGAATAATAATACGAATATAACAAAAGGAGTAAGACGTTGCAGTCATTAACACCCTGTATCAGCATTTTGAACTCTACGCATGGTTCTAAGGTTTGAAGAATGACAAAAATAGAAGTTGTATGAGATTTTTGTAACATTTTCAACTAAGTATAGCGTCTTTTTAAATCTAAAGTGTATTTCTTATATTTACCTGACACCACAGGCGTATATTTCTTAAAATTAGTGTTGTGCCACAATCGATACATCCCGAAAAATAGAAAAAAAATTTGCCAATTAAAGGAAGTTATATGTTGAGTATAATTTGTTAACCAAATAAGATACCGATTTCAACGGATTTCTTCAAGATCCTATCATCAGACCCCCGGGGACATCGCGGTTTGTTTTAAAGTCCGTTAAAAGAATTGTTCATTCGTCGTGCACATGCTTAATGCAAATTTAAGACTTGTATAGTTTTCTAATGGATGCTAGGTATTGTCAAAATTGGATCAAATTAAAGTGGGACCAATCGGAAAGAATCAGTTTTCAAATAAAAAAAAGAATCGTCAAAATTGGTTCACTAGTCGAAAAAAAAACATACAGTCGTGTTGAGATCCTCCTCCTTTTCTTAAAGTCGGTTGAAAACAATCAACCGGCTACAAATTATTCGTACTTTCCAAAACCGGTAATATTGTGATGACGACATTACTTATGTGCGGCAAGTGGCTAAATAATTTATAAAATACATATTGTTTATCAGACCTTATCCTATTTTTGGGCAGTGACAATCCTGACGTAATAAACAGTTTTTTTGACATTCTCTGTTATGTAGGTACTCCTGACGCTTAAAATTGTTCTTATTTCAAAGGCAAGTCAAACAATACAAGGTAGATATGCATAGAAAACACATTTATCTTAGTAAACATTATCTTAAGTAATGGACCACATCAAACGTAAAAGGGCAGGAAGGCAAGGAACAGGAAGCAGCGAGGTTGTAAACAAACAAAAGGTCACAAACATTCAAATCTACAAAACGTTACATACAACGTTTATCGGAGTAAATTCTTTATCGTATCAGAAGGATTAGTGGGTGTAGTAGCGAAGGAAGATAACATACCAAAGCAAGGTACCGTAGTGTATGTTATGTAGGGGGTTAGAAAGGGTTATCTTTATTAAAAACATTGATATGAAAATTTTGCTAAAGCAGTGTCAAGGCTTATTTAAATCTACAATTTGTATTTCCTCTCTTGACGACAATACGTCAAGTCAAATTAGCTCCAGCTTGCTAACACACTTGACACTACATAATGAGCTACGTTTTAGAGGTATATAATGATAATTAAGTGAGATTTAGATTATTCTGCAACACCTACGTCACCTGCATATGACGTACAGTCTAAATAGGTACGAGTACAATAAGTCTTCGAAGCAAATTAACTTAATTAACTGTCAAGCATAAATGTGACTTGTTAGATACTTGACAGTTCATTTGTTTGGAAGACTGAATGCGGTCCAACTCTTATCAGATTTCGCAGACAATAACAATTAACAGCCACCACGGTACCAGGTGCAGAGAAAAGCAAAACAAACACTAACCAGCTTCAACATCCGTGACGCCTGAAGCCACAAACTAGCAGTACATACAAAAGCCTAATCTACTTCTGCACACACTCACTTTTACCTAAACTAATAGGAGAGCATAAACTTGAAACGTCGCTTCACTTGTTTCACAGCACTTCGTTTCGATATTGAACAACAGGTCGATGTTTTTCGATATTTGGGAGCACTCGATAAGTTTATCGCGTTAGATTGCGGGCAGCACTACGTGCGTCGGCGACGGTTGGCGCGGTACTGGCTGTCGCTGTCGAGTTGTCGCGTTTCGTTTCACTCGCTGCCTCTCGCCCCTCGATCTTGTCTCGACCTCACGTGTCCGATTTTTTGCCGGGTTTCGAATCCCACACCAAATCGGTGGAGCGGACATGCGGATACCTGTTCGTGAGTAACTTTTATTTCCTCGAAGCGAATCTGAGGTTTTTGTAAACACGCGTGAAGATTTAATTCCCGTGGTGCAGCTGCTGTTTCGATTAAAGAACGTTCAACTTTTAACCAGTTTTGTTACGTACTTCCAATAATAAAATTGTTTCGTTATTTTCATCTGAATCTTAGTCATTTAAAAGAGACTGACTTATAAGTCACTTATTAGGTATAGGTACCTAAATTAAAGTGTAGGGGTGCAGTTGGTGATAATTATATAATAATATACATACCAGCCTATGCCGTGTGGTGACGGCAGTAAGAATACATTTGTCACCACCCCAACTCCTCCTGCGGGTGTCGTAAGAGTCGACTAAGGGATTGAAGTGTCACTGACCATTCTACAAGATTGATGATGGGCAGCAGCGTCATCATAGTGGACACATTACTGCGATCTCAAATCCGCTTGCCCAGCGTGGCGATTATGGGCATTTTCCTCCTAATGCGTCTATACGCATAGTTAATATGAGAGGGCTACGTCCAGCAGTGGACTAACATAGGCTGATGATGATGATACATACTAGGCAAGTACCTACCAACGTACCAACGGATGCAAAAACAAGACTCATTGTGATGTTTTACTAAGGTAAATATCTAAATAACTCAGTGTTTTATAGACATAATACATAAGTAGGTAATAGTTTCTATATGTATATTGTAGACAATACCATGACATACAAATGTTGCTAAATCAGCCACTTGCTCGACCGGTTATAATATTATAACACTCACGACCGCTGCCACAATACTGTGAATGAATTTAAACAATACCACACTTACTACACAGTAACTATGGCCCCCTTATCTACTAAGTACTCACTTACCAAAACGCATAACGCACGAATAATGCTACCTAAAAGAAGCACTTATAGTTAAAGCAACAGAATTATTGATGCCTGACAATAAAAAAAAATATGTGACGTTATGGAATGGGAGGAAAGAAGTCGGATCAAGAAAAACAAAGATGAAGCAGTTGAAACAATAATCGGCGCACTCGGTATACAATGATTCATGCGACGACCTAAAGACAATGGTGTAAAGAGATATATTCGGTTGGTTGGCTAATCATGTTCAAATTGTTACTGGCCAGGTTTAAATCTTTTTAAATACAAGTACTAAACCACACAATAGGGCAGGTAGGTATGTACAAATTTTATAAAAATGTCTATTTTATATTTCTTAATAAAATCATAGTAAAATATAATACTTACCTGTATATTTTGAGCTCTTCGCAACGAGTTGTTTTTTTTTTAACCCTCGACACAAAAAGAGAGGGTGGCATATTAAGTCCAACGTGTCTGTCGGTGGTATCGTACTTAGCTCACAAACGGATGAACCGATTTTGTCTAGTTTTTTTAGTCATAGATATTTTTTCTCAAATGTTCTTAGCCATGTTTCATTAAAATCAGTTCTCTTTTATAAATGATTGACGAGGGAATCTGACTAAACTTCTTATGCTTTGACCGATCTATCCGAAATTTGGTATCGTTTTCGTTAAATGACACAAGTAGGTATACGGTAAGGTAACCAATGACAGGGTTGGTCATTTGAAGATCATTGCTTTTTAATAATTGATGAGAAGAACCTTACTAATCACTATAAATATGTATACCTACTTTAAAAAGGACTGTACTGCTGTGATGCTCTTTAAATAGCCACTTGAAAGAATATACAATTGTGTGACGTCAGAAATGAACATGACTTTGCCACATGACTTTGTAGGAGTCAAAGTTGTCTACCTGTTTGCATAATAATTACAATTAGACATTGGTAAACAATTTTAGAATCATTAGAATCTGTTGGTTTTTTAGTTGTAGGTAACTATTAGAAAACTGTTCATACTTCATACCTCGTTGAGTTGTAAATGTAGACCAAAGTGGCATATATACCTTCTGAAAATTGACCCGAGAAAAAAGACCTAATCACAAAAGTTGGTCGAGAAAATTAACTGGAGGGCTACTATGTTTTTGACAGCTATTCCATGGAATTGATACATCACGATTCAGATCAAATTAGGGTCTAAATAAACGTAATCGCATTATAATAAGATCGTGGCAACCTCCTGAGGTGATGGGAAAGACCTTTCATTTTGCTTTTGTTCAAAGCTCATGAATAAAAAATCTGTGAAAATGATCCTTAAGTCGTCCAAACAATATACTAACCCCTCAGGAAATTGTATTCTTACCAGCGAGAGGATCGAAAATCGTTTCTTTATCACTCTAAGGCAGATACTCGATTTTTTCGATATTCGCTGTTCTATCTTCCCTCTCCAGGTAAATATGACATTGACGATCTTAAAAAATAGCAATATAAAGTAATCCCAGTAAACAAAATAATATTAGTATTAGATCCGCTAACAAGTCAAACTAATCTGCCTAAATATTTCATGCATTGCATTACAAGCGTTTACAACTTTGAAATATTTCATTGAGTTGCAAATCTTTCAGAACAATGATGAAATGTCGAATTCTTTACTGATAGGAACCAGTAGAACCTGAAATTTTTCCACGCCTGTCAATCTCGTCTCGATAAGAGAAGAATCGGATTAATATGTAGATACAGATGCCCTACTGGAAGTGCGTCACCATTGCAGACTAAAGATAAAACAGTCTAATAATGATAAACCTTTTCCAAATAAGGAGTTTTGGTCATTGGTTGTGAAACTTGTGAACCGATCCGTCCTATGCAACAGCATTTCCATCCTCACCATTTAGATGTTTGGCAGTCTTCAACTGTGCGTTTTCTAGAAATTTCCTGCCTCACACGGCTAAACTCTGGACTAATTTGTCGTCTGCGGTGTTTCCGGATCGCTACGATCTTCAAACCTTCAAGAAAAGTGAGTGTTCCCATCTTAAAGGTCGGCAACGCAGTGTAATACCACGGCTGTTGCGGTTGTCCATGGGCGACGGTGATTGCTTACCATCTGGCGATACTTCTGCTCGCTTGCCTCCTATTCCATAACAAAACTGATGGGTCTTTAATGTTTAAAAGTTCTATCTATATTTTATTTGTTTCGGGGACAAAAATGGCTTCAACGATTTTGGTGAAAATATATTGTAGTGGTCTCTGGAGCAGACAATAGATTCTGCTTGGTCTTTAGAAAAAATACAATCAGAGAAAATCAATGACCACACACACATCATCAGCCTACATTAGACCACTGCTGGACAAAGCAAATGCCTCTCCTATTTATTATCTATGCGCATGGAAATATTTGGAAGTTCATGTTCATAATCGCCACGCTGGGCAAGCAGGTAGGCGATCGCAGTAGTATGCCCACCAATCACCAATGGATTATGCAGCTACGCATCATCAATCTTCAAAAACTAAATGATCAGTGAAACTTCTGATATTGAATTGAAATTGAAATCCCTTAGCAGACTCTTACGACACCCACGGGAAGAGTTGGGAGACTTGGGAGTGAGTAGTGACAAATTTAATCTTACTGTTGTAACCACGAGGCTCTATATATGTAGATACATAAATATATGTACATTATACATACATACTTAATACGTAAATATCCCTTGTTTTTCGAGAGTAGTTCTTGATGACTGTTGCATAACTAATTCAAAGAGGCGACGCGCTATGGCGCTGCCTATAAATCTTTTATCGTCACGTATTAATTCACGCTTGAACGTCAGCCACCACATTATAGTAAATATTAACCTATAAAAAATATAACAAAGTTCATTTCTTTATTACTTTATTTGTACCTAAAGGTAAACGCCTGCCTGAGTAATAATATGCGTAAATCAAGCGTATAATAATTATTTAAAAGAAACATTCATATACCTTACACAAAGTTTACACACACTCGTAATTTAATTTACATAAATCACATAGTTATTTTTTTAACTAGTAAAGGGATCAAATATTTTTAGTTTCTATAAAATGTTAAATTTAATCAATATAGAACCTTTTCAATTTATGTACAGTATGTAACTCGTATTGTATGTAATAGGTACGTACTACATAAATTGAAAAGATTTTATAATTAGATGGCTAGATCATTTATTTTGTTTATTATAAATAGCAATTATTTCAAGTATAGCAAGGATTATATGTATGAACTATAGCAATGATTATAATTTACTCGTATTTAAAGATTTACTTGAACGTTATGTTTTTGACTTATACAATTGTGTTTAGTTGTTTTTGAGATAATTAGGTACCTACAGCTTTAATGTAGTAAGTACAAGTACCTAGTATTAAATTCATTTATGTAGAGTAAATACCTTTTCAGCTCACTGCACCTACCTGTAGGTAACTATACGATGTATTAGGTTATTAAATAGACGATAGATAGGTAGAACTACGAGTATAATCTCACCTTCACATTTTTTACTGCGACTAATATATTTACGTCTTATCATTCTATTTTTATATTGTTATGTTCAAGGAGGCTTTCCTACAGACATATTCATAAGTGATATAAGATTAAAATTAAAATACGTAGATGAGTACGAGTACGAGACAAAATTATAACAAAATACAGGACGTACTCATAATACAGGACGATAACTTACAAAGTTCACGGAATAAACATAGGTAAGGAATTATTTATTTATTTAAGCTTTATTGCACGATTAATGAAAAAAGTACAAATGGCGGACTTAATGCCTTGCACGTCGTTCGTTACACAAAACGTAATTCGTCGCATATTCGTTGATTTCGTAGAGTGGGGGATAGAATGAGCATTCGCTCCTTTGGTCTAAATATACCTTCACCCATTAAACCTCTAAGAGCAATAGTGGTCGAAAAACTTCAATGACATTTACAATTTTAAAGTATCTAAGTTTTTTTTATTTGAAATGGGCTTACTCATGGCCACAGACTAGCCAAGGGCAGAGACGTGGCCTACGATGGAGTGAGTTTGCCCAGAAGGTGCCTACCTATTCACCTTAGTAAAATAATAATGTTTCACACAAAAGACTATTGTAAGTATTGCACTTGTTTTCTACCATTTCCATATGTTTATTCGATATTTCTTAATAATCTTTCACTTCTCTCCACGTGAATCATAATGCACCAAAGTATTTTGTTCGTAGGTACTTAATTACAAAAACCTGGAGCCTAAGACCCAGACAAAACCACACATTTTATAACAATAATTTAGCGATCAGTTCATTATTACTCCATTAACTGTGCATTTTTGAATCGATCATGTTAAACCTGTACCTATCTTAATTTATCTTCGAACTTCGCACTTCAATAATCATATTATATTTCGAGCATCTGCCTCTGTCACACTTACGGCACCTACCTACAAAGGAGTGATAAATATATACCTACTCGAACTTGACGACTACATATATCTAGGACAAACCATCCAGTTAGGTAGGTCCGACTTCGAGGAAGAGGTCAATCGTCGAATCCGACTCGGCTGGGCAGCGTTCGGGAAGCTACGACACATATTTTCGTCCAATATTCCGCAGTGTTTGAAGACGAAAGTCTTTGATCAGTGTATGTTGTCAGTGATGACATACGGTAAGTACTGAAACGTGGCCGCTTACAATGTGCCTCATAAGAAGGCTCAAAGTCGCCCAAAGGGCAATGGAGAGGGTTATGCTAGGAGTGTCTCTGCGAGTTCGTATCAGCAGCAGCACCAAAGTAACCGATACAGATCTCCGAATAACTGAAGTGGCAGTGAGTGGGGCACATTGCACGTAGAACCGATGGCTGTTGGGGCGGACAGGTTCTGTAGTGGCGATCACGTACCTGACCCTGTTACCAAGGGGGTTACCATGGCGTACGAAGCCCAAGAGAAAGGGACAAGGCTATACGAGTCGTATATCACTGTCCGTTTCCCTGAGCCTAAACATGCCTAAACTGAATCGCATTAGTGCCTCATGGTAACCCCCCTGTAATTAAATAATTATCGGTAACTCGACAAAACATGAATTTGGTAGGTGACATGAAAACGTGATTATACTGATTAATTTATTTTTAACTGTGGAATGTGGAAAATTACAAATGAAGATGATGTTAATAGTAATCAACAACTCTATCAATATAATTATTTATCCCACATTGCCGCTAATCATAAAGACGGAATTGTCTTATAACTTTATACACATTAAATAACTATTTAAGCGCCATTACTCAAGCGACAGAGTAGGATGTTTAGATGTTTTACTAAAACGCTTACATTTTATTATTATACAGGTTGATTTTTAATCACCGTTAAAATTTTAGAGGGTTAATTCTTAGGTCATATTGATGAACTTTTTCTATGGGTCCGACATCCGATTCGAGAAAAAAAATCTGATGATGAATGAATAATCACCCTGAATTTATTGAAAGTAAGTCTCTTTCAGCTCGTGGTTATGCTATGTAATAACGTCACTATACCGTTCGCCTGTATAAAATAAAAAAGTAAACAAATATGGCTGACTTTCAATGGCTTTTGTTGTCTTTGACACAGGGTGGTCCTTATTTTTGCAATTTTATAGGATGTTCGAACCAATAAAGTACGTAGCTCTTTGCCCTGCCGATTGCAACTTTCTATGGAACACCCTCTCATTTTGTTATTTGATAAATAAACCATATTTGTTTTTTTTATTATTATAAACAATAATTAGGGGTCGCTACCGAAGTAATAAAAAAACGACTAATGATTTTGCCTTGCTTGAAATTCGTACTCATAAAACAATAACAAAATGAGAGGGTGTCTCATAGAAAATTGCAATCGGGAGAGCAAAGAGCTCCTTTATAGGTTCGAAGTTTCGACTTGCAATTTAAGTTTCATCTGCGTTTTTATAGTAGAGTATCGCTTATAGTATACAAAATTAATACCCGAACGAGCTATTATTGATATTTAGTGCTTGACTGGTGTTACAAACCTGACTACAACAATTAGAGTTTTTTTTTAATGTCACGCTAATTGGGTGTCCCAGCTCTTCAGTGCGAATGTAAAACTTTAATCCTTAAATCTTTTGTGATGCCGCTTTCATTTAGTTTGAGAACCATGTCTTTCCTTAATGACATAACAGATCGTGTGACGTCACGATAGCTAATCCTATCAAAAACGAATCAGCCGAGGATCGGGAGTAACGGTACAACGTCTGCCGGTACACGTTTGTTTGTACCAGAGGCAGCTCAGTCGATGTAAACAAAGACAAATATACTTCAAAGACAGGCTTTTAACAGCTTTTTCACTTATTTGCTAAATATGGTACAATAAGTTGGACAAAATACAAATAAACATATTTAGCCAAGAGCGGCATGCAAATATTAATCTGAAGTTTTAAACTATTTACATTATCATTTAGTCCATGATATTATACACATTCCAATAAAATATTAACACGGTTTACAATTATAAATTAAATTAATTAATACACAACAATACAGTTACACATTAAATTAATACATTCAGCGTGAAATTACAAAAACTTAGTTTCAGTCATCATTGTCACGACAATTAAGCACAAACATTCCAATAAAAACTCTGTTTTGGTCCTAATTTTATAAACTATATACCTAAGCAATATTATAACATAAAATGACGATTAAGGTTAATAAAGTGCTAAGAATTTCTTAAGTACTTAATTGTCGTCACAAACCTGACTGCAAATACCTACTGCAATTAAGGTTTTTTAATATCACAGTAATTGGGTGTCCCTAAAAGTGAAAATGCCCTATAGCGAAATTAGGAACCGACGTAGATTTCGGACATCTGTCTGTGTCATCCCAATTACGCTTTTGTTGGTGTGACAGGGAGAGATGAACACATGTTCCAAATTTTCGATTTTCGACGTAATTGATTACAAGGCCTACTTGTCCTTTTGGATTTAATTGTCGTGTGTGAATGTCATTCTTGTACGACCCGGGGTCGCGTTTTATAAAGTTGCATTTTACAATTTCGCTGTTTGTCTCTCTAACGCACGCACGTATTGGCTAGAAAGAGAGGCAAACAGCGAAATTGTAAATTGTAACTTTTTAAAACGCTACCCAGGCCTACTACTGCTCAAATCGAAATTCGGATATTTCGAGGATTTTTCACTGTGACTCCAACGAAGGCGGTATTATAATGAAAGAGACAAATTCTCGTGCTGATTTCGAATTTCGCGGGCCGCAGGTTGTCTTCGAAAATCGTGACAGTCTTTTAATTTACACGTCTCTGACGTTTACTTTGATTGACTGATGCATTTACTTTGCCTTTGTCACGTAGATTCGCGGGTCGATTCGCGCCACTAAATTATGTACGCAAAAACGAACACAGGTTGTCGACCGCTGAGAAACCCCGCAAAAAGTCTTCAGACAAAATTAGCTTCCATTGTCAAATGTCAGAGGTTCTCAATTTCGAAATGAAAAACATGGATGTTTTATTATAATAATATGAATCACGCTGGGCAGCTCGTGGCGAGCTGTTGGGCAGTAACGACCCCACGGACCAGAGTGCTCCAGAGAGTCTGTCAGGGTCCCCGCCTCCGGCGTGTCTTCGTCGGCCGGACTTGAACCCCAAGGGGACCCGTAGGACTCCCAGCTCTGGTTTGCTTTAATTGGCTGTCCAAAGAGGAGTCATCAGAGATATATATGCTCCAGGGGTGGAAGTGTAAATTTGCGTAAGAGGCGAGTTGGTGCAGCGGCTGTCAAGCCACTGCGCAGAAAGCGGTGTACACCTCTCTACACTCCTGAGCCGCCTACACCGGTGTTGCCCCTGGCTGTCTCTTGTGACGGCATTTACGGGGCCCATCTAGTCGACGGCAAGTCACCGCCTGCCTCGATAGCAAAGAGAAATCATTGTTATATTATGGCAGGTGTCCAGACCTCTTTTCCATAGCTTCATGTCTGACCCGTCCAACCTTCAAAGTCAAAGTCCAAACTATTCTTTAT